>JAQFVV010000046.1:913349-1003349 GCA_028023455.1 Epiperipatus broadwayi | reverse complement strand
GGAGTAGGATTCATTATAAATAAAAAGTGGAAGAACAATATTGTGGAGATTGATGGTGTATCGGACAGAGTGGCAAGATTAGTTATACAACTTAATAGCAGATACCAAATGCAGATAATTCAGGTTTATGCCCCAACAAGTTCTCATAGTGATGAAGTAGTAGAAGATTTTTATATGGATGTACAAAAGGCTTTTGATCAGAGTAAACAACATTTTAAAATTGTTATGGGAGACTTTAATGCTAGAATTGGTAGACAAATAAAAGATTAAATTGCTGTAGGTAATTTTGGTTATGGTAATAGAAATGAGAGAGGACATAGACTTGTGGAGTTTGCAGAAAAAGAAAAACTTTATATTATGAATTCATTTTTTGAGAAAAATGTTAAAAGGAAATGGACATGGAAGCATCCAAATGAAGGTACAGCAGAATTGGATTATATTTTGACTAACAGAAAATACATATTTCAAGATTGTAATGTTCTTAATAAATTTAACACAGGAAGTGATCATCGATTAGTAAGGTGTAAGTTACGTGTTAATGTAAAACTAGAAAGACAAAAATTATTAAGAAAAACAATATTTACAGTTGATATTCCTAATCTTCAGAAACATTCTAATGAATTTAAATTAGAACTTACAAATAGGTTTCAAGTGTTAGGAGATTTTGAACATGATACAGATTTGAATGAAATTAATATGAAAATAACTGATACACTTTTAAAAACTGCAACAAACATAGCTGGTAGAAAAAAGCAGCAATTGACTAATAAAATTTCTACTGAGACTAGAGAATTTATGAAGAAAAGAAGGAATATGAAGATATACAAAAATGATGTATTAAAAAGAATTGAATATCTCGAATTTTGTAAAATGGTATGGAAAAGAGTTGAAAATGATATAAGAAAGTATAACTGTGAAATAGCAAGGAAAGCTGTAGAAGAAAATAAAAGTCTCAAAAATGTTAAACAACATTTTGGTATTGGTAGGAAATTTATATCTGCAATAAGAAAAAAAGATGGAATTATTACTAAAAAGAGAGATGACATCATGAAATTGGTAGAAGATTTTTATCAAGAATTATATAGTAATAAAGAACAAGTACCTCCTATATCTATTACATCTTCCGAATTGCCCAGAATTTTAAATGAAGAAGTGAGACATGCAATTAAGTGTATGAAGAAAGGAAAGGCTCCAGGAAATGATGGAATTATAATTGATATATTAAAAGAAGCAGGTGAAGAAATAGAAACAATTTTAGCAAAGTTATATACCAAATGTCTAAATGATAAAGATGTACCGGAAGATTGGAAGAATGCAGTAATAATATTAATATTTAAAAAAGGTGATAAAGAAGATATTAGAAATTACAGACCTATCAGCCTTTTATCAGTTTTATATAAAATTTTAACCAAGATAATTACAACTCGTCTACAGAGAACTTTGGATTTCCACCAACCAAGAGAACAAGCTGGATTTAAAAGTGGTTTTAGTACAATAGATCATATCCAGGTATTGAGAGAAGTCATAGAAAGGACAAACGAATATGAGTTGTCATTATGTTTTGGATTTGTAGATTATGAAAAGCATTCGATTCTATACACATTTCTTCAGTGATTAAAGCATTGGATCATCAAGGTATAGATCCAGGATATTGTCATATTTTAAAGAATATTTATAAAAATGCAACAGCAACAATTAGATTACATAATGATACTGGAAAAATCAACATTGAGAAAGGTGTAAGACAAGGTGACTCCATATCTCCAAAACTCTTTACAGCAGTGCTGCAAGAAGTATTTTGTGGATTAAAATGGGAAACTAAAGGAGTGAAAGTAAATGGAGAGTATTTAAGTCATTTAGATTTCACAGATGATGTAGTTGTTTTTGCAAATAATGCTTCAGAGCTGCAGGAAATGTTGCAGGAGTTAGCAGATGAAAGTAGAAAAGTAGGACTAAAGATAAATGTTAAAAAGACTAAAGTAATGTTTAATCGATTTGCTCAAAATATGAAAATAAAGATTGATTATGAAGAATTAGAAGAAGTTAACAGTTACAAATACCTTGGTCAGATTATTAATACAGATGGAAACATAATGGAGGAAATTAATCATAGAATTAAACTTGGTTGGAGTGCTTTTGGTAGAAATAACTTGATACTAAAAGGAAATATGCCTATGTGTTTGAAAAGGATGGTTTTTAACAAATGTGTTTTACCAGTTCTTACTTATGGATCTGAGACTTGGACACTTAATAGAAGAGCAATACAGAGACTTCAGACCACTCAAAGGAGTATGGAGAGATGTATGTTGGGAGTAACAAGAAGAGATCGAAAACGCAATGTATGGGTAAGACAACAAACAGGTGTTACTGACCTTATTGAAAAAAATAAAAGATTGAAATGGAGTTGGGCTGGACATATTGCTAGAAGAGATGATAATAGATGGACAATTGAAATTTTAAACTGGATTCCAAGAGATTGTAAAAGACCCAGAAAGAGACCACATGTGAGATGGATGGATGAAATAAGAAAATGTGCAGGGGTGTTGTGGAGAAGAGAAGCTAAAGATCGGAGAAGATGGATTAAACTTGGAGAGACCTTCATCCTGCAGTGGATTGATAATGGTTGATGATATATATATATATATATATATATATATATATATATATATATATATATATATATATATATATATATATATATATATATATATATATATATATTAATAGCTAACTTTTTTATTATGGAAAAATGACTCCCCCATCTCTGTATAAAAACCTTTAACTAGTCTCCACTTTTTTTGGACTGGCTCTGCAATATTTGTTTTATGTGCCTTACTGCAATGAGGTTGTAAAACAAATGTGTACAAAGATTAGTTGGTTTTTTAGTAGCTTTGACATTAATGAATTTTTTAATTTAGGAAAGAGAGTGATTTATTTGAGAAAGAAGATAACGATTTTGAAGAATAAGATTAGAAAATACATATTTATTGATAGCCTTCATAAGAAAGTAATGTTTTTCACCTTTTGTAAAACAGGTTTCAAAAGTACTAGAGAAAGCGTAAAGTTAAATATATAGAGTAAGGGGCTTGAAAACTAAAAAATATGAATTGCATTTGTATCCTCCTATATATATATATATATATAGGAGGGGTAGTTTTGCATTATATATATATATATATATATATATATATATATATATCAAAACTACCCCAAATCTAAAATTAAACCAGACCAGAATAAAAATAATATTAAAACACAACCTAAGGTTTCACTGCTACAAGCAGACTTCTCAAGTGTAAAGAAATAATAAAAAAAACACAACTTATATATACTATTAAAAACTACCCACAAATCCATTCACTTCCCATCCACCCTTAATATTAAAAGAACTCTTAAATAAGTTAATTGCTTCAGAATCATAAATTTTCAATAATAAAGACTCTTTAATTCTTCTTTTGATTTCATTTCTCTCAAAGAAGACAACCTTAGCTTCATCAAAATCAATAGTGTGGCCTGTATCTTTTTCATGGACATACAAAGCAGAACTAAGATATCTATTTTTAACTCTACTTTTATGAACCTTTACTCTTTCATTTAAACTCAAACTACTCTGACCTATGTAAACCTTCTTACAAAATAAACAAGGAATAAAATATACCACACCAGGAATAGTCTTTCTATCAAAAACTTCCTTTGTATTATTCAATAAATTATTCAATGTAACACCCCTTTTCCAAGCACTTTTCTTATTTCCAAACAATTTACTATTTCTACACACAATTTTATAAGAAGACAATTTAAATGGCAAAGAAATAAAATCATATTTTTCTTTAACCTTTACATCCTTACAAATATTACTATTAAATAAAATACTTTTAACAAATTTATCAGAGTATCCAACACTTAAATAATCTTTATAAAATTGATATTTCTGAAACAAAGCTACCCCCCTAGAATTATTTAATTTAATATTCCTATGACAATAATTCCTTAAAGCAGCTACTTTATGAGATACAGACTGATAGCTATCAGGTTTAATTATAGATCTTAATTCTTTACTTATCAATTTTATAAAGATTATTTAAGTGTTGGATACTCTGATAAATTTGTTAAAAGTATTTTATTTAATAGTAATATTTGTAAGGATGTAAAGGTTAAAGAAAAATATGATTTTATTTCTTTGCCATTTAAATTGTCTTCTTATAAAATTGTGTGTAGAAATAGTAAATTATTTGGAAATAAGAAAATTGCTTGGAAAAGGGGTGTTACATTGAATAATTTATTGAATAATACAAAGGAAGTTTTTGATAGAAAGACTATTCCTGGTGTGGTATATTTTATTCCTTGTTTATTTTGTAAGAAGGTTTACATAGGTCAGAGTAGTTTGAGTTTAAATGAAAGAGTAAAGGTTCATAAAAGTAGAGTTAAAAATAGATATCTTAGTTCTGCTTTGTATGTCCATGAAAAAGATACAGGCCACACTATTGATTTTGATGAAGCTAAGGTTGTCTTCTTTGAGAGAAATGAAATCAAAAGAAGAATTAAAGAGTCTTTATTATTGAAAATTTATGATTCTGAAGCAATTAACTTATTTAAGAGTTCTTTTAATATTAAGGGTGGATGGGAAGTGAATGGATTTGTGGGTAGTTTTTAATAGTATATATAAGTTGTGTTTTTTTTTATTATTTCTTTACACTTGAGAAGTCTGCTTGTAGCAGTGAAACCTTAGGTTGTGTTTTAATATTATTTTTATTCTGGTCTGGTTTAATTTTAGATTTGGGGTAGTTTTGATTTTATATTGACTAGTTTAGCTTTATGCTTGTAATGTTTATATATATATATATATATATATATATATATATATATATATATATATATATATATATATATATATATATATATATATATATATATATATATATATATATATATATATATATATATATATATATAAACATTACAAGCATAAAGCTAAACTAGTCAATATATAATTAAAATTACCCAAATCCAAAACTCAATCAGACCAACAAAAAAAAAAAAAACAATATTAAAACACAACCAAAGGTTTCACTGCTATAAGCAGACTTCTCAAGTGTAAAGAACTACAAAAACTATACAATATATATATAATATTAAACGTTACCCACAAATCTATTCACTTCCCATCCACCCTTAATATTAAAAGAACTCTTAAATAAGTATATATATATTTATAAATGTGTGTGTGTGTTTATTTTGTTTTAATTATAAGTGTATTTGTAATTGTTTTTTTTTTTTTTTAGTATGGGTTTGTGGAGCTTAGTTTTTAATAATTTTCCATTGAAGGATAATAGAAGGATTAAAAATTTGTCTAGATTGAGAGATAGGAGAGAGTCTTTAAGATAACAGATTTATTTTCTTAATAAATGTAGGTAATTGAGTGTTTTTCCTAGGTGTTGCGTTATTAATTTTAGTAGAAATAAAAAGTTGTTTCAAAATAGGAATGGAAAGTAATTGGGTATTTGGTAGTTTAGATATTGAAAATATATATCAATCTATTAATAGGTTAAGCAGTATTGATGTTCTTATGTTTATATTGATTAAGAAAAGTTTTTTATCAAAAAATAAAATTAAGGTAATTAAAGATTTGCTTTTATTATTAGAAGATTCTATGTATTTTACTGTAAAGGAAGGGTGGATAATAGGTTATATTATTTCTCCTTTAGTATGTTCAGTTTATATTAATTATATGGAAGATGGAATTATTATTAAAAAAAAACATTGTTTATATGTAAAGTTATTTGTCAGATGTGTTGATGATTGTTTATTTGTAGTTGAGAATGATAAATTGAAGGAATTTGTAAATGAGTTTAATTGTTTTGATCCTTCTGTAAAATATGTGTTAGAAGGAGGGGGGGATTAGATTTTGGTAAGTTAAAATTTTTAGATCTTTTGGTGATTAGAAATGTAAAGACTAATTGTTTATTATGCAGCCATTTTATTAAAAATAGAGAATTAATATCTATAATTAAACCTGATAGCTATCAGTCTGTATCTCATAAGGTAGCTGCTTTAATAAACTATTGTCATAAGAATAATAAAGTAAATAATTCTAGTGGTGTAGCTTTGTTTCAGAAATGTCAATTTTATAAAGATTACCTGAGGGTTGGTTACTCTTATGAATTTGTTAAAAGTATTTTATTTAATACTAATATTTGTAAGAATGTAAAGGATAGAGAAAAATATGATTTTATTTCTTTGCCATTTAAATCGTCTTCTTATAAAATTCTATGTAGAAATAGTAAATTGTTTGGAAATAAGAAAATTGCTTGGAAAAGAGGTGTTACATTGAATAATTTATTAAATAATACAAAAGAAATTTTTGATAGAAAGACTATCCCTGGTGTAGTATATTTTATTCCTTGTTTATTTGTAAGAATGTCTACATAGGTCAGAGTAGTTTGAGTTTAAATGAAAGAATAAAGGTTCATAAAAGTAGAGTTAAAAATAGATATCTTAGTTCTGCTTTGTATGTCCATGAAAAACATACAGGGCACACTATTAATTTTAATGAAGCTAAAGTTGTCTTCTTTGAAAAAATGAAATCAAAAAAAGAATTAAATAATCTTTATTATTGAAAATTTATTATTCTGAAGCAATTAACATATTTAAGAGTTATTTTAATATTAAGGGTGGATGGGAAGTGAATGAATTTGTGGGTAATGTTTTATATTACATATATTGCATAATTTTTGTAGTTCTTTACACTTGAAAAGTCTGCTTGTAGCAGAGAAACCTTTGGTTGTGTTTTAATATTGTTTTTTGCTGGTCTGGTTGAGTTTTGGATTATGGATATATATATATATATATATATATATATATATATATATATATATATATATATATATATATATATATATATATATATATATATATATATATATATATATATATATATATATATATATATATATGGTCAGAAAAAAATAGGCATGCAGTGGTAGAATGTACTGTGTATGATAAGATTTATCATTTGAAATGTCTAAGTAAGACTAGGAAAGATATGGTAGATGTATGGTTATGGATACCATGTGTAAATGTGATAATAGGATGAAAAAGTGTTTTAAGTGTAGATAGTTTGAAGAGAAAGTCAGAAAAAATGGAGCTAAATGTAATTTAGGAAGATAGAATCAAGTATATTTTAGTGGAGTGATAAAAATATGGATGAGAAATTAAGTAGTGCAATGAATATGGTTAGCCAAAGAATAAGTAAGACACAGGAAGATATAAAATCCATACAAATAAAATTAAAATTGTTAAAGATGAAGGTTGCACAGATAAAGGAATTATTGAATACAAACGATAAGGAAAAAATAGACAAGAAATTCCAGAACATGGAAGAAAATACTATGGATATGTGACAGTATTGACAGTAGATTTGGTAATTAGAGGATGTGGAGATATAATTGCAAAGGAAAATAGAAACAGGTATATAAGAATATCTTTGCCTGGAGCCTGAATTAGAATGTTACAGATAAACTAAGGAAAAATGTAATTGAGATGTATATGTTATAGTAGGGAAAAATAATTTGTCAGAGCTTCAGAGAGTATAATGATTGAGTATAAAGAATTGATTAGTAATTCGAGTAAAATTAAAGAAAGAGTAGGAATAGTTGATTATTAACAAGATTTTACAATGGGTATATGTAAGATAGGACATATTCTATAAATGAGAGATTGAAAAAATTGTGTGAGTGAAATGATGCAATGTTTATGGATGTGTGAAATTTTTTATTAGTAAAAGGGAGTTATATACTAAAGATAAATTATAATTAGAAAAACAAGAAAGTGACGTTTTAGGGAATTTGATTTATTTGGAATATTTTAGTTCAGGAAACATATAAATAGGGATTGGGTTTAAATTGCAGTATTATTGAAAAAAGGAGAATGGATGGGATGTAAGAAATAAACAATGAATAGCTGATTTAGATAGTAATGTAAATGCGAAGAGGGAATGGATCTGTAAAATTAATGGTAACCAAGTTTATTTACAAATGTAATGGAGAAGAAAGAGTCAAAATAATTTAAAAAAGAATATTTAAGAAGAAAAAAAGGTTGAAATTGGATATTTCAATATGCAAGGTGATATGAAACCAGAAAAGTGGCTGGAATTAAACAAAGTTGTTAAAAATGAAGAGATTGAGGTCTAGATGTAGTGGAAACACATCTAAGAGAAGAAGAACCTATAATGAAAGACTTGGTATGGCAGGCATAAATAGAAAATAAAAAATAAAAAGGTGGTGGTGGTATAGGAGTTAGGTCAAAAATGTTTAAACTGTTAAATGTCAAAAACATTTGTGGTTTGCGATAATGTTAGGTAGATAACAATGGATAGCGGCTACAATATAAATCATCACTGAAGATCGTTCAACTATAATGCAGTGGAACAGTAGCATAAATAAATGCTTAATTAAGGACCTTCAGAATTTTTAAAAAAAGGGGGAAGAAAATGATAGTTATAAAAGATGTGAATGTGTATATTGAAGAAATTGATCACATGGATAACTAGAATGGACATGTTTTGAAGAATTTTTGTCAGATAATGTATTTGAACATTGAAAATTTATCAAATATTTATGAGGGACAATACACATGGTCTAGAAATAATATATTTCACACAATGGATTGAGTATTAGTGGAAAAATGGGAAATGAATAAAGTAGAGATAATTAAAGTATTTGATAATGAAGACAGAGTATGTAATAATATTCAGAATTTCTTTATAATAGAAATGATTATTAATCAAATGGAAAATAGTAATAAAAGTAGAAAGGATAATGAAAGATGTGGATGGAGAATGGAATGATAAGAATTAATTACAAGAATATAAAATAGAAGTTGAAGAAATCATGAAAGAATAGGTTGGTGATGAATATAAGAAATGCTGTGATAAAGTAGAAAAGTGGCAAATAGTGATTTATGTGTTAATATTCAAAAGAATAAAAGTAATAAAAAGTGAGAGTTAGTAAAATTGTAAATTAGAGGAAAAAACTTGTAGAGAATATGACTGGCATATTAAGAACAAAAAAATGAAAAATATTTTATGGTTAAGTGGGAAAAGTATTTAAAAAAGTTGACTAAAATAGGTAATTATATAGAAAGAATGAAATTAAATAGCAAATTGTTGGAGGATATTAATAAAAGTGGAAGAGATAGAAATACTACATTTTGTAATTACATCTCTTGTTACTAGATAAGAAAGAAATGGAGTGCAGCTCTGGAGAAGAATTAGAGGCAATCTTAAATAAGTACATAATGGATATAGAAATATAAAAATATATAGTACTGACAGTATTAGGTTTACAGAAAATAAAATAAATCAGATAGATGAAAAATTCAAAATGTGGAAAGGTAAGAGGTTTAGATGGATGAGCAGAAGAGATGATAATGAATTTAGAAAGTAGGGCAAAATGAAACCTATAATCATGTTTAATAACATTGCACAGAAGAGAGAATTTCTGGGTAATTGGAATAATATAAGAACAAGGTTACTGCTTAAAAGAAGAGGTAAGAATAATATAAAGTTAAGAAATTATAGACCAATTGCAATAACATTGGTGTTATATAAACGTTTTAAATATATGGTGACTGGAAGGATACGAAATAAGATGGAAAAGAAAATAGTTTAGTGAGAAAAATACAAGGAAGTTTTGATCAGATAGGCATATATGAGATAGTTTATTTTGTAGTTACACAATGTATAAACATGAGTAAAAATATAGGTAGACAGTTATATATTGCTTTAATAGACATAGAGAAGGCACATGATAGAGTAAATAAAATAGATTATGGATAAGTGTAGTAAATGTGTGAATAAATGGAGTTTTAGTGGATCTTATTAAGAGATTGTATGAAAATAATTACTATATGTATCAATTACAAAATATAAAAGCATTTAAAGTTTAAAATGAGGTGGGACTAAGGCAAAAATTCTCTATGTCACCTATTTTGTTTTCGTTGTATTTAAGAGAAATGAAGAGGGCAATAGAAAGGGTAGGAATAGGGATAGAGATATTATTAATATGTGGCAAAGGATTATATACATTATTTGGTCTTTTATTTGCAGATGATGTGCACAGAAGGTAGAGAAGATGTGGAAGTTATGCTGAAGACAGACACAAGAGGGGTAAAGAGATTGGGATTAAATTTAGTGAAGAAAAATCAAAAATAATGATGATTAATTATGGGAAAAGAGAAAAAAAAATTATTGGTGGATATAAAGTTAAATGTGGTAAATAAGTATAACTATTTTGGAATTGTCTTAAGTAATCACAGAAATTGCTTGAATGAATGGGAGAAAAAATGATAAATGAAGCAATGAAAAGAAAGGGACTGATAAAATAATTAACAGTGTTTTCATGTAATAAATATATTGTAGCTAGAATGGTTTGAAGGGAGTCACAATAGTAAGGTTAACATATGATAAAAATGCATTATGTGTTAGTAAAGAGGTACTATATTACTTAGAAAAGGTACATAGAGAGGTAGTAATGTAAAAGCTTTCACATTATAACAATGTTATTTGCTTGCACTTAATACATTTGATATTTAGAGAAGTAGTAAGATATGAATTAAGTGCAGATGTGTGGATAGCAAAAGATATATTCAAGGAAATATGGGGATAGTCAAGTTATTCTACGAGAGATGCAAAAACCAAAATGAAAACATTCACTAGATTGCAATTTATGGATAATAAGAGAATAGCCAAAATAGTATTTAATTGGATTATGAGGAAATGACAGTTATCAAGATGGCTGACAATGGTAATACTATATGAAGAAGATTTGAATAAAGAATTTATGTCAGTATACTTATACAAAAGATGGAATGATTGTGCTAGGAGAATTGTTAAGTGTTATAGTGGCAAAGAAGGGGATAGAAAAATAGATGCATTAGTAAAATGTAAGGAGTTGGAGAAGTAGTATGGAAAGTAAAAAGTGTATAAATATATACAGAAGTAAACATAATATTGGGGATGATTTAGTTTATGATAATAGCAAAAAAGGGAATATATACATAAATGAAAAATATGGGTTATTTAGTCTGCAATTTATGTAAGAAAGTCATAGAAAATATTAGGCGTCTGTTAATTGAATGTAAATTCTTGCATGCAGAATTATACTAATAATGAAGATGTGGTAGATAAATATAAACAAATTGATTGTACAGAAAGTGGGTTCTGGTTTTTATGCAGGGTTTGGAAAAAGGTAAGGAGAATTTGGATATAAAGGCCATGTCATTAACAAATATTATGTTGTGGAATTAGGATGGAGCAGGATAAAGAAAAATACGGGAAAAACTTAGGGTCCAGAATAGAAAAGGAAGGTAAGGTGGCTACCATCTTTCTCTGGGTATAGTAGCTGTGAGATTCCTGACTCCAAAAAAAAGGAGATGCCACAATGCACCACAATGATCTGACTGTGTAAAAATACATATTTTGAAATGTTCCATCAAGAAATGAAAGCCATATTGATGTATTAAATAATATTTTTATTTACTATAAGTTGTAATTGCAAAGAAAAGCTGAAAAGTTTGTTAAGAGCTATTGGAAACCTCATTAGATAATAATAGAGAGTTGTCTATTTCAATTTTGTTTTAAAATGATTATTTTTATTTTTAAATAAAATATAAACAAAAATATAATTATTTACATTTTAAACTTTTTACATATTTAACTTTTCTGACTTTGGAGACAGTATTGTGGTGAATAACTAATTTTAACTAGTTCAACTCTAATAGATTAATTAATTAGTTAAAAATAATCCATGTTTGCTACTTTGTTTCATTTGGAATTTCTCATGCATAACTTATGTTTTGTATTAACAAAGTTAGCTTCTCAAACCTTCATTCAATAATAGAATATTTACATTACTTCATGATTTAATTTTTCGTATGCTTGCTACTTCAGTATAATAACATACTCATGCTAAACAGAGAATTATGAATTGATATTACGTTTACTTAAGAGAAGAAATTTTCTTACTTATATTGTTTTAAACAAAGGCAAAACTCCCCATACAGTAGTGCCACCCTGTGCCAAACAGAGTAATCAATGGATGCCAGAAGGCTTGTGCATAAAATCCCTATCTAGTGCCTACTCATCCAATATACCCAGACTAGTTTCTGGCTTGTGGCCATCATCAGTGAGAAGCCTTGGATCTGCGAGCACTGCACCTAGATCTTAGGATCTAATGCAACCCTCCAGCAGCCACCTTTTAACTCTACTTTACTACAAAACTATGAGAATGAAATTGAAAACATTGTTAATGTCTTCAATCAGGGTTGCACTACTGTATGGGGAGTTTAGCCTTTGTTTACAACAAATTATGTGCTAGTATAGAGCTGGTGATCATGTGATGTTTGATGGTTTAACTTATATTGTTTATTTGAAAATCATTACCACGTCTTACACTTTCTTTTGTTTTATGATAGATTATGACTATTTAAAAAAAATTATAGACACTTTTTTATTTGATGTGATTTAAGTAATATAATATGATTGATTCAATCAAGAAAGATGCATTAAACAATAATATAATTTTAATGAAATATGAACAATGATATTTTTTTTATAAAACTGTTTTTTACTAATTCTGTTTTTTTTTTTTGGAGTAAATGTTGGTAATATTATATGTAGATCAAATACAAATTAGTAACTATGTAATACATTCCATGATAATCCAAATCTAAAAAAAACAGATTAGTAAACCATGGAAAATAATATTAGTATTAAAAAAGAATAATATTGGTATTATAAAAAAGATGTTGTCCATACTTTAAAAAATACTGAGATTTCATTAGAATCAATATCTAGATCCACATTTCAATGCCAGATAATTTAATGCTATGTACTTGGGCTGATCTTAGTAATTTTCTTTTACTCACCTGTCCTTTTTGTTTTTTATTTATCTTTAAACGTAATCAAACTTGCTTTGTGTTTTCTGCAGACCATGTATTTTTAAGCTAGTGGTTAACTGAGTATATTGTTCTGTTTTTTTTATTGGAGATTTTATTTTCTGTAGTTCTGATAATGCAGTCCATGATCTTTTATTTTCTTGTGTGAGCTCAACCATGGCTGTTTTAAATGTACCTGACCATGAGTGTTTTCCAGAATTAAAACATTATTAGTTCTGATATTTTTTTCCAGGCTACAAAAAGCTTGTCTGCACTGTTCCATTGGTTCTTCTCCAGAATCCTTTGTTTATACATGTTTATGAAAAAATTGGGATTCATTTAGGTAAACTGCTAACAGAAAACATATGGCCCTTTTATGTTAGGGGAGAAATGAACATGTACACCCAGGGATTTAATATTTTAATGCTCTCATACATTCTCTGATAAAATCTGCTGAGAAAATGTAGGTCAAGTTTCCATTCTTTATTCATCATATGTTTAATAAATTTTCAAGTTCTTTTAATTATTGTGACTGATGTTTGTTTCAGGGTTTTTTTTTTTTGCAATTGTCTGAACAATATTCATGAGCTCTTGCTTCTACCTGGGTCTGGTCAATGCAGATCATCATCACCATTGATCACCATGTGATGTGATGTACTCCTACTTCTCCTTAAATGGAGTCAGAAATCTCTCAGTAACTATACCCAAAGAAACTTGTTACTCACTTTACCTTCTTCCATTTTCCACCCCCAGCTTTCCCATAATCTGCTCCATCCCATTTCTACAACATAATCTTGGTCAACTCTATGACCTTTATATCTAAATCCCCCTTATCTTATCCCAAACCCAGCATAAAAACCAATAACCCATTTTCTGTATAATCACATTGTTCATATTTATTCTTTCATAACTTCATTATTTGTACCCTTTCTGCTTTCAAGCATTTACATTCAATCAACAGGTACCTAATATTTTCTATGTCTTCCTTATCCAATATGCAGATGAAGGCATCCATATTTTTCCATTTACATGTATATTCTCTTGTTACTAAAGATCCTGTTCACACCTTAAACAATAAACTACTTTTCTTACTATTATCATAAACTAACTCGCACCCTATGTTCCATTTACTTCTATATATATATATATTTCAACTCTTTTTACTCTTCATACTATTTCTCCATATCTCCAACATCATATTCCTTATTAATGCACCTATTCTGCTATCCCATTCCTTACCTCTATAACACTCAACAATCCTCTTAACACAATCACCCCACCTTTTATGCAAGTATACTGATATAAATTCTTTATCTAAGTCTTTGGCATACCACATTACCTTTCTTACATATCTTGTTGACTGCTCTTTACTGATAACCCAATTAAATACTATTTTGGCTATTCTTTTATTATCCATAAACTGCAACCTATAAAACATTTTAATTTTACTTTTTGCATCTCTCATATAAAAACTTGACCATCCCATTTCTCCTTGGTTTGCCTCCTTTGCTGACCACACCTCTGCATCTAATGCATCTCTTTCTACTTCTTTTTGTACTTTCTCTAAGTAATCTAATATCCCTTTACTAACACATAATGCATCATTACCATATGTTAATACTGCTACTGCAACTCCCTTCCATACAGTTCTAGCTATAACATATTTATTATATGAAAACACTGTTAATTTCTTTACCAAACCCTTTCTTTTCTTTGCTTCATGTACATCGTGATCTTGTGGTGTTCTCGTTGATCAAAAGAAAAAATTACCATCCAGTACAATATACAACTTATGAATTTCTATATAATATAACAATTTACAGTATTTCATAATAAACTCTCTAACTGAAATCTACATATCACATGAAAGCAATCCACACTTTTTAACAAGAATCTTTAATGTGCTAATTTGCATGCAAAGAAAGATTTTCAATAGATATGTTGTATTAATTCTTAATCTTTTGAATGTGAGATTTGGATATTTATCACAAGAGCAATACATAAATTTTAATACAATTTAACAAAGTATATATACATTTATGTTAAAAATAAGAGATTAAAAACTAAAAATTTGACCGGAAAAATAAACAAATATCATAGCCATAATTAAAAAAATTAAGAGACTAAAAGTGAAAATGAGCTAGGCAATTGCTATGACAAGATGAGATTATAAATTAGATTCCAAGATATTGTAAAAAATCTAAAAAGAAGTAATGAATGAGGTAGATGAATGAAATAAGCAAGTTTCTTGGTTCATATGGGCAAATGGGCTATGAGTCAGGAATTATTCATTCTAAATTGAATTAAAATAGTTGAATATATATATATACACACACAGGCATTGTACTAGTTCCAACACCTTTTTGATGTGAAGCTAGTCTTACCTTACTTGCACGATAACATAGGTATATTAAAAGTAAAGAAAGAAAAAAATAATATAGATGTTTTTGTCTTCTAAATGTTTCAAGCTATTTATTTCTTTCATTCTTATTTGTAAACAGTTAAATATTGCTACGTTTCACATATACTTTATTAAAAAATAAAGTCGTGTGTGTGTGCGGTTATATAATATTGATATCTAGAGTATGCTAAAAATAAAATAAATAATGAATTATGCAGAAAAGCAACCTAATTACTGGAAATTTCAACAGACTAATTTGCATGTAAAGAAAAGTTAACTCTATGTCATTTAACTGATAGAAGAATTAATGGAGGGAAGAAAAAATAAAATAGTCGAAAGATAAACTAGTGAAATTATATATATATATTTTAAATTTCGGAATTTAACTATAAAGATATTGTTAGAGTAACTAACACTCGAATTTTTTATCTTACCATAACTCTTATTTTTATATAATTAATGTTGGATATAACTATTATATAGATTTTTAAAAATTTTTAAAAAGGATATTATAAATGATTTCTGAGAGTTTTATATTTGTTACTTAAGATGGCAAAATACAATAAAACAGAGAATAATATTGCTATATACTTTTAGTGATAACTTATTTATTAATATTAAGTAGCATAAAAAAGAGATTATGTTACACAGACAATGATTGCTTTTATAAAATATTAATCTCAATAAAGATTCAAGCTGTGCTGGTACACAACGGAAAATTATAGCAGATTGACAAGTGTTGTAAAATCTAGATAAAAATTTAAGTGTAAATAAAAAGGGGTTACTGATATGATATTTCTAGTTAAATAATTCGAATTCTTATTTATATCAAGTTTACAGAATACAGAAATGTAGATTCTTGAAATATATGAATAAAAGACCCGAAAAAGCCAAATGTATACTGTATGAATATCATGTGGAATCGGTATTCTTAAATTGATCCAGATCAAGAGAAACTAAATTGAGTTATTCCATGTGTCTATATTTAATTGAGAAAAGAATCATATAAATTAGTCTTTAATTGAAGCTTAAAGGTTTTTTTCTGAACCAGGGATAGTCTCTACTTTTACCAACGATTAGTAATAATCATTAATATATTTATCTGAAATGTTTGGTTTCAAATTGTTGAGGGCAGAAAATTTGACATTTGTGAATCATATATATATATATATAAACTCACTATGACTGAAATAAACTGTAAAACGAATTGTACCCATGATTATTAGCACAACATTTCATTTATAGCAATTTAAGAACACCTGCTTTCTTTTCCACATTTAAATATCTTTTGCTTTCTGATTGATCAAATGATAATAAATAAATAAAAATATCAATGATATCGTAGTCATATGTAATGAGAATTGGAAATAAAATTAGAGTGATATATGCAGCCAAATACATTGAGAGATTTAGAATACCTATGAATTTATATTAATCTGTAAAATAAAATATTATATAATATGGAGTAGCCTAATGTGAAATGTGCCATGGGTTTAGAATATATTTTTAATATCTTCTCTATAGAAAAAAATTTCAGTGAATTTGAATATGTTAATGAGAAAATAAAGCAGCATGGTACATGTAAAGAAAAGCTAAAACTAATTTTAGAAATATGTCTATTATATAATAATGAAAAAAATTGGCATACGTTAAATGATTGATGAAAAATAAAAAAGAAAAAAAAAATCACAGAAATTTTGGTTTAATGCAATACAATGAATACTTGAGAAACTAAGTAAATACTTAATATTTAAAATTTTATTTAACGTAAAATGTTGAATTGATTGCCACGAATATGATGTACAACGTTGAAAGTATTTTTTTCTTATTTGAATTAATTTTAATATGTATTCTTTCTTACAATGTTTTTTATTTTTATTTTATATAATAATAATAAAAGCAAAAATCCAATTTATTATTATACATGTGCGTATGTGTGTGTAGATTAGTAATGTAATAAACTTTCTGTTAAATAAAATTATATGGAATCATTAATTTCATTATATATATGTATTTCAGGTTTTATTTACAAATTTCTATATTGTTTTGCTACAGAACTGGTATTGTGGTGCGTTGTCAGTCAAATATGCAAATTTGATTTTATATTTTCTTCATTTTTATTATAAATAAAACAATTTATTTATAATAGCTGGTTCCGTGTTGTAATAAATAACGCATACACATGTTTAAGTCTTTAGAAATTACAATTAATTTCTATATTTCAGACATATGGCTTGAATATCAGAGATGGCCCATCTGAAATCCCTCCCCAGGATATAATGAATGTATTTATTTATTATCGTTTTTAAATTTGTATATTAATTAAATTTTTATGTGTCTTACACAAATGTACAAAGAGAATACAGACTTCCATAGTTTATATTGATGTCTGTAGTTTTGTATATGTACTATCTTTGCTAATTCAGGTCAGCAGGTATTGCAGTCCAAACATTGTCTAAGTAAAAAATGCATAAAAGTAACCACACTGTGATTTTTTGTTTCACTTAGATAGAGCCTTTTTTGTTTTCACTCTTTGTCATATGGGCAAAGGGTTCATCCTTATTTTTTCAGTATAGATAAAGAAGGTATTCATAATGTACTTGTGATGATTTTTATCATGTATATACACATGCTATTTTGTTTTGCTTTCAGGTTACTGTTATTGAAAAAAGTTATTATAGCCCAATGATATAACAGCCCTTTCATAGTAAAACAAAGCATTTTTAATATTCTTGTGACTATTTACTTCAAAGATAGAGGCCATTTTTGTTTACATCTTTGGTCACCAATTTGGGTTGCAATGCTGTTATGTCATCTCTATCCATGAATATTTTGCTGTTTAATTTTTTCTCTTTACATATTTCATTATTATAGAATATTTATGAAAATTTTATTTTTTCTATTCATTTTTTGGTAGAAATAAATGAACAGGGGAATTTGATTAAATGTTTGAAACATATTGATTTTTACACAATAAAAACTTATAATTAACCCTCCTGTATTCTGACAAATTTTTTTGCTGCTTTAAGCTTTCAAATTTCATTTTAATATTAAACCATTATTATTTATAAAAATGTAATAAATTTGATCTAGCTTGTTCAGTTAAACATTAAATTAATTTTACAAAATCACATTTGATTTTGAAAATTCTTTTAAAAATTAGATTTCAATTAAAACAAAGCACTGTTTTGTCATCAAATTTCAGGTATAACAGATTTAATTTGAAAAATGAACAAAATCTTTTTGTTTGATGTTTGTTTTAAAAATCTGAATGAATAATTGTTAATATCTAGTAAATATGTCAACTTATGCTTTAAACGTTTAAAATTTAGTAAATTTTATGATATGCCTATATTTTGTAACAGATTCTTAGTAATGGCCTTTTCTAAACAGTTGTATTTTCTACAACTGTAATCTCCATGGTAACATTAGTCAGAAGAATATGTTTTATATTTAAAAATAAAACATTTCTGCAAAAAATGAATATTTAATAATATATAATTTTAATTTCTAATAATTATCACACAGTTTCTATGCAAAAATAATCCTAAAATTTCCAAAAAATCAAGTGTTAGACATTTTTAATATTTTCTGAAAGCAACAATGCAAAGTTACTGCAAAGTTTGAGACTGTCTGGAACAAAATGTGAGAGCTCACCATTGCAGATTTTACCCTATTTTGAAATTGTGTTTTTTTGATTATCCTGACATTTTAAAAATATATTTGAAATTAAAATAGAAAAAAAACTACATAAATTTTAAAGTTTGAAACAGAAGTTGGCAAAATTTCTCAGTAGAGAGTGAAAACCACAAATTCAATTTTTCATGCCTGAACTTTGTTAAAACCATCATAATAAAAAACAGCAGAGATAAAGCTTTGGGTATCTTATACCTGATTTAAATATTTCTAAGAGTTCAAAAGATAAAATGCAGAGTTGCATATGACAATTCACATCTAAAATGTATCATCAGCACAACTGGAGAACTGGTGTGCAGAAAAAAATGTTTTCTTTTATTTCCATGACTATTATTTGGAAATGGTTAATTAGACAAAAAATAAGAATAACATATTAAAAACAATTAAGTGGTAAAACATAAAAAAAACATGAAAAAGTGCTGAACTATTAAAAGTGTTTGCAATCTTGGAATTTTGGGAAAGATTAATATTAAAATTCAATGAAGCTTATAGGCAAAAAATAATTAATCATAATGGAAAAGTGACAAAGAATCATGTAATTTTGAATAGAAATAAGATTTTGGAGTACATTACTGTAGCCTCACCACTACAAACTTTCACATGCCACCACAGTTAAATATATTGGATTAAAATATGCTGGTAGCTCATAACAGATATTTGAATCCAAGCAGATATTTTATGAATTAAGTGCAACTTTCAATATCAAATGTAGCATGTTATTACTTTGTATTTATTTTACTATTACTAAACAGATTCAAGAACATTCATTGTAATTTTTAAAAACATCCTAAATAAAGTAGAAGAATGATTAATAAAGAATATAATGTATTTCACAGTATATAAATATAAAGCATTTGTTCATTAATGAAATTAATGTTTATTTGTAATTTTATATAACCTATTTCCATAATCTAATATGAGTCTCGAATGTGAAATATTTAAATAAAGTTAATTTTTTCTAAAGACAATACTCATATTAGATGATGGAAATAGTCCAATATATAAATACAACTAGAACACCATCATTACAAACCTTCAAGAAAATTAATGTTTATATATGCGGTTTACAAATTTAATAATTTCTGACCATTGCAAATAAAAAAATAATATATTTATATATTTTTGTCATTTTTGTAAATGAAAAATGGATAAAAATATAGCATTGGTAACGAAATTATGTGTGTAATAAACATTGCATTGACTAATATATTTAGTCAAACATATATCAAATGCATATACATCTCAATTTTAATAAAAAAAAATTTAATAATGATATAAGAAAGTGTAAGAAAAGCTATAAAAAAAGAAAAACTGTGTGTAATGTAGGTACATATTAAAATACAGTGCGTTAAAGCTCTGCCCATCTCTTAGATATGCATGTAAATGGATTATTCTCCCGCACATAAGGGATCAGAATAACTAAAGTCAACATGGGTAGTATGACAACCTTGGCACTTATGGAAGCTTTGAATGTTCCATCATCAGATTTTCAATGAAATGGATGGCTGAAGAGTTGTGAGTTGGAGTATTTTGAAGCCTGTCCATTAAAATATAAAGCTTGTCTTTCTTAATATAAAGCTGAACACTGATTGTATATATTTGTGGAGATGATAATCTGGACCAACTGATGAGCACTGGTTCAGCACAAAATACGAATATTGATAATTATTTATATTTTCAACATGTGTGTAATCAGGTGACTCAGCAAATCAGATGGCAGAGATAGTTGAGGGTCGTGTGAAAATCTGAGTTCAAGTCCCTTATATATTACATTATAAGTGCAGGTGTGTATAAGCCTGTACAGTGTATTAAGTTAAATTATTATTATTCAAATTTAATTTTATTACATTTTAAAGTGGTGGAATATTCCGATTATTTATTGTTTCGCTTCTAGTTAATAAAATGTTAGAATAAATAGAGGGATATATTTTTTCTCTTTATTGTATAAAAACGTAACTATTAAATTTATTATCAGAGATTATCTTAAATTCTTGCTGTTTACAGACTAAAGTCAATTGGCAGGAAGAGGAATAATTTCTGAGCGGAGATTCGCTCCCTGACGTTCAAAAGTGAGTCTAGGGATTTTATTGTGCCACCACCTTTGGTCTAAATCAGTGGTCTTCCACCTTTTCACACCTGCGGACCGGTAAAAGTAAGGATAAGATTTCGTGGACCAGCAGAAGTTTACAGATAAATTTTTATTTGAGGGGGGGGGGTGAGAAATACGTTGTCAACACTGAGACAAAAGATAGACACCAAAGTTATTTTTTGTTTTTATTTTTAAAAAAATAACAGAAATTGGTTTTAAAAATAAAAGTTTTAGTATTTTAACGGTATACAAATAAAGCCTAAAAAAATATTGCCTTATAGGCCAAAAAAAAGTGGGCGTATTTTTAAACAAAAAAAAAAAAGAAAACGAAACTTAAAAAAGTCAAAAGTTTTGATCTTACTATATTTTGGGGTGTTGGGGTGTATTGAGAAATACTTTGCAAAAGTTAGAAACAGAACTTATTTTTTGGTTTTTATTTTTAAAAAAAGGTAATAAAAATTGATTTCCAAAAAAAAAAAAAAATAGCCTTATAGCCAAAAAAAAAAAAACACTAAAAATGAAATATTAAAAGAGAGAGTAGAAAAAATTTAAGAGATCAAAAAAAGTTACGTTACATTTTATTGTTTTAACAACGCTAACAAGCAGCCGTAATTGGCTATCAAAAGACAACTGGAGTTTGTGGAATAAAAAACTTTCTACCCCGCCCCCATAAACATCTGTGATAAATAGAAAAACAAATTAATTTATGTATGATTGATTAGATTTTGTGGTATTTTTGTTCTGTTTCTTTTTTTTTAATAAATGTGATGAAAAAATAAATAAAAGTTATTCATATTAATTAAAAGTTTTAAATCTTATTATTTTGTTATTATAAGCGCCGCGGCCTGGTGGTTGAAGACCACTGGTCTAAATTATTATTTAAGTAAACCTTCAGGAAGTTAGGAAAATTTCCCAAAATATTTGTTAAAGAAAATATGGATAATATTTTTATGGGCAATATATTCGCTTCCCTCATGAGTGGAAAAAAAAGGTAATAAGAGATTCATACTTGTCTGCTAGTTTTTTCTATCTTGTTTTTTTTATTTAAAAGATAAAAATGTATTGTATCTTAGTAATTTTTTTTTTAATTTAATTGATACGTGTGTATTGTACCTTAGCAATTTATTTCTGTTCTTGAAAATATAATGAATAAAACCCTTATGGAGTGTTTAATGAAAACATAAATTACTTTTGTCATTTTTCATCTCTCACAAATATCTAAAAATATTATAATATGGACTTTTGTAAAAGGACGTATTACCCACACAGTAAAATTAAAATTTATGAATCATCGCTAGAGAAGAGACATGACAACGTGACACAGTTGGCAACAGAATTTCAAACAAAATAACATCAAATGCTATAGTCAAATCAAATCCAGACCCTGTAATCAGTAATGTAACAGCCATGGTCAAGATTCAAACCCTACAAGTGATAAACTAGTATAGCTCAAGAAATCTGCGTGATAGCTACAAAAAATTTCAAATTCTAATGAAGTAAAAGTAGCAGAAATTAGCATTAAAATGTCACTGGCTATTATTAGCAAACTTGTCATCGAAGCCCCAGCTAGCAAGCCTCTCTTCAAGCATCATGTAAAAAGTACTTTCTTATAAACAAAGTTGAGGAAAGTTAAATTAAAGTAGCTATATTATTATATTTCATAGGTCAAATGGTAAATTAAAATTATTAACTGTTTATGGGCAGGTATCAAGCCAGACTTTTTTAAAAAAAAAACGTGGTACATTAGATGAATATTTCAACCCCTTAACATCATGACACATAACTCAACTTCAATTTTGGGATAAAAGTCAAGCTCAAACAGAAAGAATGCATGAATAGGACATAACAATGAGAAACTTCCAAAGAATTGTGTATATGATGATTTTATAAATGAAACTCTTCTTGAACAGTTCTTATGAAAAATGTCAGCTGAATGGTTGTTATCAGAAAAAAAATCTGATATATAAAGAAGCAATTAAAAGTGGGATAGTTTATAAATTAGTATTAAAGCAGTTGAAGAATCTTCAGAAATTAAGTCTAAATGACATAAGTATAACTGCTATATTAAAAACCTGAAGAGCAGAATACGAATTGTAATGAAACAACAGAAATGTAAAATTCGATGTTTCTGCTAAGGAAAAAGTGGACATATAGCTTGTAACGATATATAGAAAAATGAAGAATGCATATACTTCGGATTAAAACCACATGTAGCAAATACTTGTCGAAAATCTTCAATGTTAAATGAAAGCCCACAGCAAATAGCTTGACTGAGAACAAAAGTTAAAGCCCAGGTTAAAAAATGTAAAAATAAATCCTGTCGAACAAATAATGCTTTCTGCTCAATTTTTTGGGAAAATAATTTCTATGAATATTGACATTGGCTCGGGCTTATCATTACTGTCCTGAAAAGACTGGAATAAATTAATGAAAAATATTAAAATGATTCCACACATTAAAAAATCTTATATACAAGTGCATGATATAAATGGAAATGACGTATAATCCTCAGAAAGAAATTAATAAGAATAAATAAAAAGTCTAAGCTTTTTCCATTACATATAATTAATAATAAATTAATTCCTATTGCAGGTTGTGAATGGTTAGCAAGGCTATATATTACATTTAGTTTTTAGTTAAAAAAATATTTAACATGAAGTTAAATGCTTCCCACGTTTATGTAAGTCGAAACAGGAAGCAATGAAAACGTGTTGAAATTGATTTGAAAGAAATGTCAAAACTTGTTATTTGCAAAGCTTATAAGATCGCATTTGCTCAGAAAGAGAAAGGTAAAGCTCTTAATAAACTACTTCAGAAGGGGATATTGACATCTATAGAGGAATATGACTGGGAAACATCCATAGTCATAATTTCGAAAGTAGTCTGGAAATTAATAATTTGTGATTATCGATTCACTATTATTAAAAACTTTAACGTAAGTTGGTATCCAGTAGCAAACACTAGGGAAATACGAGCACTATTGTAGGCATTGTTATATTTTTCAAAACTGTATTTAAAGACAACATTTCACGAGATTACATTGAATGAAATGTCATCAAATCTATCAACAGTAATGACACATGCACGTTTTTTGACTCTAATCACTTACATTTTGAAATAACAACAGCACCAAATATTTTGTAAGCAAAAATAAATACTTCACTCCAAGAACACTTTGATGATATTGTTATCACAGCAAATTCAGAGGTATCACTTGAAAACATGTAACCAAATTCTACATAACATTAGGAAACATTGCAGTGCAGTTGAATGAAAGCAAATGTATTTGGAGTGTCCTAAAACTAAATTTCCATGGAAATATGATCACTAAGGCAGGTACATTACCTCATCCATACAATGTAAAACTCATTCAAAAAGTTCCAAAGCCAAATACTGTCAAAGACCTACAAGCCTTTTTAGGTTTAATATTTTTTGAGATTTGTTTTTAAAAAAGGTCAAAATAGTTTGTCATTATATGATTTATTGAAAACACATTATAGTTGGATGTAGAGAGAAGACCACCCAAAGCCTTTAAAGAAAGTCAACCTATTTATTCACTAGAATAGCAATCTTGATATAATACTGTGGATGGATCTGATTATAAAATGGGAACTGCATTAACACACCAAAACATAAAGTGGACAAAAGTCAATGGCTTATGCATCTAGATCACTATCTAGCGCTGAAAGAAATTATAGCCAATTAGATTAATATGCACTGAATGTAATATTTGAAATTTAAAAATTTTATCAATATTTATATGGCCAAAATTTTAATATAGTAACAGACCACAAAACATTATTACCGATATTATATAATTCAAAATTTGTATTTATTACTTATTTTAGAAAATAGTAATAGTAACAAGTCAGAAGTCACATGACTTATATATAGCTTGCACTTACTAATATGTAAAGTTAAGAGCGTGCTAATAGCTCTAAACAAGCTTTTTTTTTTTTTATTTATGATAAATGCTACTACAAGAGAAGGCATTCAAATCGTGGTCCCCATCCCCAGACCGGTTTCGACCTATGGGTCTCTTCAGTGAGGAGTTGGGACATTAGATCTAAAAAACCAACTCAAGCAAAGCATTTATCTAAAAGATAATTGTTAGAAAAAGATCTGAAACTTTTAGACATCTACATGTCTTTAAAGTCAGCTCTCCAACTCTGGTTTTCTCTATTCAGTATTTCAGACCAAATAAAATGAATGTATTTTCTTACTATGCTTATATATGCTGAAAAATCCCTAGTCATACACATTTTACTTCATGTAATGTAACCTTTTAATATAAA
The DNA here is from genome assembly GCA_028023455.1 of Epiperipatus broadwayi. NCBI lineage: Eukaryota > Metazoa > Onychophora > Udeonychophora > Euonychophora > Peripatidae > Epiperipatus > Epiperipatus broadwayi. The sequence goes on along the minus strand of JAQFVV010000046.1, from coordinate 977,935 downwards.
GTGCTGCAATAACATCATCTATCAATGATGATTGATTCACCTATCCACAGCATTATCATTATCCCAAATTAATGTGTAACAATTTATTGAAGTGTTTTGAAATTTAACTTCTATTGTGTACAACATAGCATAAATCTCATGACTATGCTCAAAAGACTTTGCATTATGTTATCATCAAGACATTCCAATATTCAGCATTATAGTTTTCCATTTGTTTTCTAAAGTAGTTAAAGTACTAAGCTAGCTTCAAATACATTTCCTTATTTATTTTACAGCTATTTCATATTAGTAATGAGCTCATACTTCTTTGGCATTTTTTAAATGTATAGCATTTATCTAGTGCTTTTAAAGTCACAAACATAAACCCTTAGGTTTTTATTATATATGTCAACTCCAGTCATCATCATCTGGTACTTCATTTTCACATGCTCTCTTTTGGCATATCAATAAAACATTTTGTTTATAAAGCATTTTACAACTTTGCAGTTTTTCAGCTCCTCTGTTCTTACACCTCTATTTTCAGAAAACAATTTGATAACCCACTTTAAATTGAAACCCTTATCAAAGCACAACAAATTTAAAAGGTATTTATTATGTCATTACACTGTTTAATCTAACACTAATATACACAAATTATCAATTGTGATTATAAATCAAATATTTTAATTCTGTCTACCTATTATTACTTTAAATCTCTCATGAGTCATAAATAAATACTTGAGCCCTTCTTGGGCAGCAAAATTTGAAGGAAACTATATATTATTAGTATATCATGCCCCATAAAATCTTTGCAAGCCAAATGTGGAGCAAACTGTATAAGAACAATGATAAGGTATATAAGAACAATGATATTGAAGTGACATTGTTTCATGAACAGCAGTATTTCCTTACATAAAAGTTGGATTTGGCAAATGTAAAAGAAAAATTAATTAAGATGGCCAAAATCTAATTAAAATATGTGCTGTGTACTGAGTAGCTTCTATATTTGGGTAACTGTGATTACAATAAAATATAACTGAGTAAGGCTAGTTAGCCATGCAAGTGTCTCTTAGATTTTGGTCAAGCACATATAATAAATAAATCATGAACCAGGTGTTTTTCACTTTTACACTATATATTTGGGCAATGATACTTTATGAAACTAAAATATATAATTAAAATTAATAAATAAATATGTTGATTCCCACAAGGCTTTATGGCAGTTTAAATTTATATTTGCAATTGTCTCATAATTTTGTAAGGCACAAATGACCCAAATAATGAATATCTTACCTGATAAAAAAGATACAATTTGATAAAATGATGACGTTTGTGATGATATAGTTTGTGATGCACAATGAATTATTTTAATTATAGAATAAATTATGTAATAAAACAATTTTATAATGATTGATTCAATAGTCAAATCAAAATACCTATATTAAAATAAAATAAATTTATTGAGTTAAGCAATAACTCATTGACTTCTATAAAATAAGATTATAATTTTGATTTAGCAACTGCAATCTAATATTTTACCATATATTTTAAAAATAACATTTCCTTTTTTTTTACAATTGCAACTGATAGATGTCGTATACATTTAAATTATAGGTGCTTGTCTTATAGATAAAGATGCCATTGGATTGTACTGTTTTCATGCTAAAACTACAAAATATGATCATTCTCGGGCCGTTGATTATAATAATTTTGCTGTGCTTTTTGTAATGCAAAAATAAAAACAAAACAAAATCGTCTTTTATAAATATTATTTTTTATTAACGTATACAATTTAAATGATAATAATAAATGTAAAATAAAATCAACAAATTACAATTTGATTCATGTTTTTTTTTCTATCATATATTTTTTTAATTGTGTTACGGCTTTTCTTTTATCAATTTTCTATCGGATATTTTTTTACTTGTGTTGCAACTTTTTTGTTGTTGTTGTTTAACAAAAAAATAATAATCGTAATAAAAAGTAAAATTTCCTAGACTATTTTTTATTTTTTTAGTCTTCGTTTTACTTTTTTTTTTTTTTTTTTTACAGACAAAGAGATATTACGGCTATTTTTTTTACTTCAAATAGAATGACAATAAAAAGTAAAAGTTGTTACAGTTAGGTTTAGGGTTAGTTTTAGGGTTAGGTTTAGGGTTAGCTTTAGGGTTAGGTTTAGGGTTAGTTTTAGGGTTAGGTTTAGGGTTAGGGTTAGTTTTAGGGTTAGTGTTCTGTTGTTTGTAATGTTAAATTAAATTATTCAAAATCATAACCGTACTCATACAAAAGAAAGAAACTCAAACTTTTTTAAACAACAACAAACACATATAAATGTCTTTTTTACTTATTAAACATGTTTATAATATTTGCTTTTTATGAAATTTACAAAAAAAATGTGTATATTTGTACTTTTCTTACTGGGTATTTTTTTGGTACCGCTCTTTTTTAATTCAAAAATATACACACGGTAGAATCTTCTTTGAATCTTCTTTGTCTCGTGGAATGTTACAAACAGTACATTACTTGACTCTTTACCTAATTGCAACTCACTAAAAACATAGATATTTAACATTTTCCCAATTAAAACTTCGACAGAGTTCATTGTAAAAAGTCTTAGAATTATTACTTTAAAAATTCTGAACATTTCAACACTTTAAAATAAAATAAAAAATCCAATGAAAACAACATTTCCATCCAATTCAAATTCAAACTCTCTCATCAAGCCATAACTATTTTATAAACTGTGCGAATTCGGAAAATGTATTTGCTGCAATGCGACATAATGCTGTACTGCGATGCGACCTAGCATCCTGCATTCTGTAGCATAACAAAAAAGTTGTATTATAGAAAATGTGGGTTTGAATGTGTAGGCTGCAGAAACAGCATTTTTATGTGTTTTAGTGCAAAAACTGTGCTATAGAACGGTGTCTTTAGCTATAAGATGAGTACCAAATTATAAAGCATTCAGTCTTAAAATGGTTATTTATAAAGTCTTTAAAGGAAGTAATAATAAAAAAATAATTAATACTGTTACTTTATATATATATATATATATATATATATATATAGTCTTAGAAAACATATATATATATATATTAAACACAAAATAAAATGTCTGCTAATATTAATAATACAATAACAAAACTTGAATATATTACAAATTATGGTAAATAACTTATAATATAAATAAGAACTCATAGAAAGATATTTTCATTTATATTCATAATCATTATCAATTCAACTCAAATTTCAAAAATGGAATCATCTATTTCCAAACAGAAACACATATCAATTTAAATATCCCACAATTCATTAATCCTAACATTTGCTGACTGTCTATTTATTATCGTATTTTTATACCTATTAATAAAAGCTGCCTTTTTAATTTTTCTTTTTTCATTATCTCTTTTTTGATCTAAAATTTTTATCTTTTTTTTTATATCAAAATCGTATTTAAAATTACAATTCCTATCATAATCATAAAAATAATAGTTTCAGTATATAACTTCACTTCATTATTACTATCACTATATATCTGTACATTTTTAAAAACTCTCTTATACAACAATTTATATCCTTTAATTCTTTTCTCCATATTACATCTAGATTCCCCCACATATGATAAGTTACACCCACAAAAAATTTTATAAATTACATTACTCACATTATTTTTTTAACTTATCTTTTGAATTATTGAACATTCTATTTAAATTATCCTATTCATAAAAAGAAACATTATATATTCTATAATAAACTTTTTTCATAAATTTAACTTTATTATTATAAAAAGGCAAAAAAATCCACTTCTTACTCTCAATTTCTTCATCACCAACATTTCTATTAATTTTCTTATTTAATTGACAAATCACCTGATAAATTTCTTATATATTATAACCCACACTTAATAATACACCCACATAATTTTCAATATCTCTTTTTTTATCACATAAATGTTTACACAAAATATTATTTCTATATAAAAAAGCCCTAAAACCAGCCATTTTATAATTATGGGGCACTTTAGAATATAATCAAAAATATTTCTTTTCTCAATGAGTTTTTATTTATATTATAAGTAATTTACTGTTATTTGGAATATATTTAAGATCCATTAGATTTGAATCCAAATCTTAGTTTCACCTTAGTTCTGTCATCATTCTACCTCTCACCCATTATTATAAGTTTACATGGATTCTGACCTTGAATATTGGATTTGGTGCATAATAATATGCAATATATGTACAATTATTTCAAACGTCATATAAGCGTGCACACTCCAATATAGTTTATATATTAAAAATAACGCACTGCAGAGTATTATTAAATTGCCGTGCGTGATTTTGTGTAAAATTAAATAATCATATTAATCATAGTGTGATCATTTAAATAATATTTTAATTTATAAAATAAACTAATAATTATATTTTAAACATAAACATATTTGTTATTATTTAGGTCAAATTCAGATAGTACTTAAATTATGAAATCTAAAAATAAGTCTTTTAATTAAATGTAAAGATGTTTAAAAAGATAGAAGTTCCCCTGCTCATTAGAATGTAAATCATAGTGGGAGGAGAGAAAGATGACAGAGCTAAAAAGTATTTTAAACTTACAATTATATAAAAAAAGGGTTTGTCAAAAGCTTTTCTAAATTACGTCATGTAAAAAGGTAAATTTAAAAAGTGGTCAGATTGAAATTTCAACCTGTACCATTAATGCATCCATGACCTAAAGGGATATATAGCACAGACCAGAGAGACTGCTTGGATGGATGACACAGTTGTTCGATGGATCCAAAAGATAAAGAAAAAAGGAATAAAAGCAACAGACTGATTGCTTATAGGCATATAATAATTCTTGTGATGAATATGAGTGGTGATTCATAACTATTAACATTCAAAATATTTTATAGCTGTTGCTTGTTTTTTATCCTGATCCTAATTTAAATCTTACAATGTGCAAGGAGTAGGCGACCGCTGCGTTTTTTTGGTCTGTGGCTATATATATGGAGTTTCCCATAAAATGAGATAAACCTAAACTAATACTGCTGCCTATATATAAATATTTTCCTAATGTGACTGCTGTTAAACCAGGAATCTCGGACTCTCCAATCAAATGTGCACACTTCGATCGATCAAAGGTAAAATGATACCCAAGATTAACCCTTTCAACAATGATTATTTAATTGGCCGAATGAGTTAAAAATCAAAACTTTTAATTGGCCAACTCACAACTTTAACAAAATCTATTGTTAAAATAGATTCACTTTTAATAATATAAATACGTTAGTTTCGTTTGTAAAAAGTATATTACTAATTTTTCAGATTATGAAAATAAACGAAAGCCTTTTTAAAAATAAAATTTGATTTATAATTTAAAAAATATTCAATTGTGGTGAAATAAAAGTAACCACTATTTGACCAACCAAAAAGACTGCTGACGCAATTAAACGCGATCATTTTTTTTTCAGTTTAACATTATGATAAATATGTAGCAATAAATAAATAATTCTTGGTAATATCTTAACTATTTTTCTAAAATAATTTGATTTTTAGTATTATTTTATCAATAATAATTTGTAATTCAATTCAAATATTGTTTAAAATGTTGTAAACATTCGTTTATCATTTTCGTAATAAAAATCAAAACGAATGTAACTTTTTACTTTTTGGCAGCCATTTTCCTTTTTTGACAGAAGTTGGACAGCCAATAAGATTCAAGAAAAGGTGGAGAGGAGGTGGTGCTTTGGTTTTGTTTGACATATATGTTCATTTTTATTGATTTTTTACTTGTAAAATAATTCTGAAGAGGGCACCATCTTACAGAACTTTTGATTTTCTTTCGAATGACATATAATATGTATACGTGGGATAAAAAGTAGCCGATTTAGAGTGACGTCAAATCTACTCGTTTTTTTACGAGTCAGGCAGTGTAAAGATTAAAGACTATTTTTGAACTCTAACATTAATTATATGTTTTCTAGTGTACCTTTTAAATTTCATCTTTCAAATTCCAAATGTAATACAACTCTAACTAAACTTTAATGTAGATCTGTAACTATCTGTAAATAATCTTATATTTTAATTAATCTCATAAAACAATCTATTTCTTATTCTTCTACTTGGGTATCTAAAATTTATTTGTATTAGTTACATATTATATTTCATGCCCATGTGAATTTCGAGCTGATGTTTTCTTCCCATTAAATCGCACAAGAGTTGCTCCTCTTTTGCATGACTTTAAATTTAAATAAAAACCCATATCTTTTAAATAAACTCTCAGCTCAGGAATTATAATATCAATTCAACATGTATTATGATAGTGAAATCCTATGATTATTAGAATAGTGTATTGGCCACTCGGCGATCATTTTATTTTTAATAATAATATAAGTTATTTCGTTAAGTCTTAAACCTAGAGTAGTATTGTTATATGAAAGAGGAAGGGGAGGGATTTAACAGTTATCATTTACTTACTGAATGTGGAGATTCGAAATAAAATGAACAGTTTAAACAAAAACATAGAGTAGATAAATGTATTTGCATTGTATGTGTGACTTAAAAAACTGCAGAAACAAAATAGAGATTCCTTATATGTTTTAGTTCCCATAATCAAAAGTGCATAAAAAAATGACCCCAATGATAACTAACCTTATCACATGGTCAGGGATGGAAAGGCTATCACCTCATACTGTTGCTGCACTTGTGACAACTCTTAAAGGGCACTGACCTGATGTTTGGCTATCCCTCTCATCTCTATAGTTCTCAGCAGTCATCTTCTTATAAAAGCCGAATCTCTTCATAGCTTGGCAGCATCCAAACGTCCGCAGGTCACTTTAATGATTAGTATAAATATCTATGTTTGGTCTATTTTTACTCCTCCACATCTACTACTCTATTAATAAATTGCTAGTGTTTATGAATGATCAAAGAAATAGTGATTGCTAAGTTGGCAAGTGCACTCCTCATTAGGACTCCATGTTGTAATCTTGCAACACATGCAACTTAAACATGAGGCATGAGATGTGATCGAATGATACCTGGGTAGAATTAGATTACGTATCAATTAATTGTTTAATAAATAATTTGCATATCTATTTGTGTTGCGTGTCTGCTTGATTTTATAGAAATAAAATAGTGTCTCATTTCATTCTCAACTCTTATTAAGTATATAGCAATGGCCCTTAACCTTAATCATAATTTAGTTATAGTTTCTTGATCCCCTGACCACCGGGCCTAGAAAGATATTGCTATTGTTATGGTAAACATGTTAAATCATGTGAATTTTATTGTGAATGAAATGACTATGTTTGAATATGGTATCGCAAGCCCTGAACCCACCTGTTGTACTGCTTTTCAAACATGGTGGTGGAATTTTGCAACATGTTAACAAGGCATACAAGTTCTTACCTTTACAATATATATGATAAAAATGCCAAGTAGATAATACTAAATTGAAATTATTAATAAAAAACCCAAAACCTTAACAAATGTTTATCATTAAAATTGGCATTATACTTTTTTAACTATGTTTTTTATATATGAAACTTATCTGACAGTATTATGGTATTTATGAGTATCTATTACAACAGTTTTGCATGCATATGACTTCAGTTGATAATCCATTATTTGATGATGTTTCCTCTGGTACCTTCATGCTAACAAAACAAAAATACAGGGATCCATAAACAATTTGAATCACTAGATAATGTGTATTTATTATTATTTTTAACATTGCAATACAAGATGAATTCAATTATCATAACTTTATATTTGTTAGCATAGCATTTGGGATGCCCATTTCATTTTGGTCATAAAGATATATGAAAAAGGGAGGGAGCTCATGCCATCTCCCTTTATTTTGCATTACTCACAGTTCACATTTCTTTGCTATATTTTTCAAAGATATTTATAAAGTAAGGTAAAATAAACACAAATTTTAAGCAAAAGAAAGTCTGTTTTTTTTTTTTTGCTAAAAATCATTTTGGTGGCTATGTGAACAAAAAATGCAGTCCCTTTTTATAGACCGATTTATGATCATGTGATTTTCTCCTTTCTAATTCTAATAAGACATTGTTATTATTTTTACAATAATCATTTAAACAAAAAATATTTCATTTTAAAACTTAATAAATAAATGATTCATTTATTCCTGATTTATTCAAAACAATAACATATCTTCCTAAACATTTGAACCTTGAATTGTTTTCTTTATTTAGCAATTTTCAACTATAAAAAAATGACCAATGAAGATATTGGTTTTTTTTCCCTTCATCTCTATCTGTAATTCAAATTTGCAAAGATTTATTCATAAGCTTTAGGTTATATATACATATAAAAACCACTGGTATGCTGACATGTTCAAATTTGAATATATATATAATCAAAACAAGTTATAAATTTGTAACTTACTTTAAGCTTGCATTTTATGATCACTAGATGGAGCTTTACCAATAGTTCCTAACAAGCTTTGTTTACATAAACGCCACATCTAGTGATCATATATATATATATGTAACTTAATAATTAACATCGTAATTACAAAAATTGCAAAAATTTTATTGGCTTAGCGCTATTATTGGTCAAAAGACAGGTAATATGGTCAAAAATGAAATTTGAATGCCTCTCATACCTAAGATGATAAAAAAATGTAGAAAGTATTTAAAAATGTCTTCTTAGCAGATTTTATTGATTAATGTTTATTTATAATATTGGTATCTGTGTTATTTTTTTTTTTTCAAAGTGCAGTTGAATTTTTTTATGTATAAACAGAAAATACACATACACAAAATTGATATAATATATATAATAAGTTACACTAAATCAAAGATAATAAAGCATAATATTTGAAACAATTCTACAATAATGATATTATAATATTTATACAATAGAAACAACATTTAGATCAAATAGTAAAGCTAACGTTCCATCTAAAACTATATATGTATGTGCATGTTCAAAACTTAAAATTTAAAAGCATAACACTATGAACTTAATATATTTTATTTAGTCTTACAAATTAATGAAAAGGTATTTATTAAAAGAATTTATTGAATAAAATATCTGAGAACGTTAAAGAGATATTATAAATTACTTAATTGTCAAATGAATAAATTTAATTTTGTTAGCTAAATAATTTAAAGTAAGATACTTAACTAAAAATATGGATTTTTTTTCTTAGTTTTCAATTTAAACAATGTTTTGAATTTCAACGCTTGAAATAAATCCAGATGTTATATAATCAGCTACTCTTCCATATTACTTTAGCAAAAGAACATATTTTACCCATAAAAACTTAAAAGAGTATAGAAGTTTGGGTATTATTGATGAACTAAAATACCAGCTGACTATGAGCTATAAATATTATCTGTTGTCAAAATTCAATAACTATTTGTTATGCCATTGTGCATCTAAGATCCTGTTAAATTAAAATTTAAAACAGCCATTTTAATTAACCTCTTCGTAATGGCAGGATAGATAAATTTACTGGGTATTTTGTTTCAGTGACAAAACTGTCTCCTCCTTGATTTAAATAAATAAATTACAACATCAAAAACAAAAATCATCACCAAATACTAAAGAAATTGGAAAATTGCTTATGGGTTACTCATTATAACATCAATCAAATCATTTGGTCTCTTTTTTTAAAAAAAAAATTGAAACAACGTGTTTGGAAACTATATTGATTGGCTCTCATCGGAAAGTAATAACTTTATACAATATTAATCTAAATCAATGTATAAGTTTGCAGCATTGGAGAAACTGCTTAAAATTTAATGAACATCAATGAAATTAAATCAATTTATGGGTTATTATTTATTTGGTAGGTTTTATAAATTATTAAAATAGTCTTAATTATAGCAAAACATATTAGATATGTTTAAACCAATGAATTAGTATTAACATACTTTAAACTACCTGATAAATGATAAATGCCAATCATAGGGATATTAATCCCCAAATGTTTTTTTTAAAGTATCAAAGTGCTCACTTTGCATAAAACTACAATTTAAAATCAGCCCTATAATAACAAATTTATGATTATGAAAGTCATCGTCTGAAAATATGATAAAAATCACAAATTAATAAGCAAACATTCTTAAATGGATTAATGTAATAACTATGCCATCCGAAGTAGGATTACTAAGTGTTCATTATTAAATCTCTTAAAATTATTTATTATATTAAGTGTTATTACAGTTTTCAACCTGCAAAATAAATTGCTGTGTTTTTGATTTATTGCTTAATATTTCTATTAACTTACTGTCATTAAATTATAAATGTTGGAATACTTTAAAAAAGTGTAAATACTTCCACAGAATATTTAAAATTTTTTGTAATAGTAACATTACATGTTTAAGAAATTACTTAATAGACTTTGTTTATAATTGTTGAATTATTAGGTTTATAGTCATTATTAGTGTAATAATAAATAAATAATAAAGTTCTCAAGATAATTCTGACATAAAAGAATAAAAGTAACAAACTTATATTATTAGTAATGCATGAGATACTAATGGAATATGTGTAATTTGTATTTTGTATTGGAAACAGGTTGCACTTAGTTAAATTAACTGATAAATTTCTGAAAGTCATTTCATGTTTAACTTATTTTGTTTTATTAATATTCATTTTCAGATTAATAAGTAGTTAAGTACCCTAAGTAGATAATTAAATCATCATGGATAATTTACCTGTATAGTGCCTATGATAGTTGTCTAACTTGATAAATGTTATATTAAATAGAGCATTTTTGTAGTATCAATAAAATCACATTTTGTTTGTCAAGATATATTTCAACTAATTATTAAAACATTAATTATAAGAAGCATGGAAAGTTGTTTTAGTAAAAGATATGAATGTCATAATTAAAGTAGCTATGTGTTTTGTATATCGTCATTAGGAGTAGAAAGTAAAAAAAATTTCTTACTTACAAAAAGTTAAAGAACTAGCCTGATCTTAAAGAAGGAGGCTGTTAATCTATTAATTATTGTTATAAAGGTAATCAAGAACATTATAAAATATTATTATCCTTCTGTAAGTTAGGTTATGTTTAGAGTTAATATTGTTCAACACTCTCCAATAGTGTCTTGTTCTTGCATTACTTCAGACTCACACACATAATTATAACCCAATATCAACTTATTTATGGAAAACAAACACTCATATTCTTAACATTGTTATAGGATTTTATTATTACAGTATGTTTATTATTTATTTACAATTTGTTTATTTTGTTTATGTACTTGTTGTTTATAATAAAGCAGTTGTTATATCAACTACATTTGTTTATCCTTATTGAAATTATCATCTTTACATATTGTTGAAATAATAGGTTACACTTCCAAGCTATTAAATTACATATTCATTTATTAAATTTATCTACACTATTTATTATTACTATTGCTATCTGAGTAAAGTAAAGTGATGTGCAATAAAATTTCGTTTATATTCATCATATGTAGAATAATTTAATAAGCAATAAATCTATACATTAAAAGATTAAGATGAATTTAATTAAGAACCGTGACATAATTAATTAATTGAACATTATATTTAACTGGAAAATGAGAGATAATTTGCTAGACTAGTTTAAAAAGGCATACTGATTTGTAACAGAATAGTTCTTTACCTAATAGATATCCCAACAGTGTAAATGTAATAACACATTAAGATTATTATTATACATCTACAAAAGTATCTTGAGAAATGTATTGCTCTTGTATTTAATATTGTTTATTTTATTATAAAAATAAACATATTTTCATATTAATTCATTTTCCTTAGGGTGGAACCCATCTCAAACACACTCCACATAAAATGCACTTGTCTCAACCACTTATCATCTGTTTATATCTGATTGCATCCTCAACTTTGAGTTAGTATATATATAAATAACGTTAAGCATAATTTTTAAATAATAAATGTTGGGCTGTTATAACAAATAAAACACACGTTCGCCTCAGTACTTGACAATAATTTAACAAAAAAATAAAATCATTTTTTTATTGTTTCTCTTTGTATATAAAAAAGACTGTTTAGGTTACTGAAGGTAGAGAGTGTGAATTTAATCAATCGAAATATTTTATTGTTTTATATTAATTTTTATTTTATAAAGTAAACAAAATCCGTCTGTGTTTAGCATATATATATATATATTGTAAATTATTTTATTACATATAGATCATTTAATGTTTATTATAAAGTAAACATAAAAAAAAAAATTTTTTTTTATTTTGCGGGATTCGAACTGTGATCAGGTGGGTCAGCAATATGAGATGGCACAGAGAGTGGTGGGTCATGTGAAAATATGAGTTCGAACCCCGCATATATTACATATATAAAAATGCAGGTTTAAGCCTGTACAATGTATTTCTTTATTTTGCTAAATAAAAATCAATTTGTTTATATAAAAACAATAAAATAATTGGATTAACTAATATTAACATTCTTTGCCTTAAGGAATTAAGACAATCGTTTTTATATACAAAGAGAACCAATAGGAAATGATTTCATTTTTTTGATGACGTAATGCAATATCAGCAGAACATTTCCTCTTTAAAAGTGATTGCGTTGAACGTTATATATATATCAACATATTTTAAAATACAGTAAAATTCACATGAATTATAGTTATTTTATTAGAAGTACTTTAGACAGTACATCTTGTAGTCTTTATCAACTATATAACATTGAATAATCAAAATAACTCTTACTTTCACAATACCCATAATTAAATTTCGTTTAGTTCTCCCACAATTATGTTATTTTAACATTTGATGATTGCCGATTCATTAAAAATTTGACGATTTCTTGAAATCGACATAACCTCTTTTATTTTACGTTTAAAGTTCAGTTTGCATACTTTTTTATATTTTTGTAATCAAATTTAAATCTATATTAATAAGATCAAATTTAAATCCATATTAACAAGATGATCTTGTCAATATGGATTTAAATTTGATTATAAAAATATGCAAATTGGACGTTGCCACAATAAACGTAAAATAAAAGAGGCTATGTTGATTTAAAGAAATCGTCAAATGTTAAGAAAAAGGCAATCATGAAAGTTAAAACAAAAGAATTGTGGCAGAACATAATAAACCATGTATTTGGTTTTGACTTCAATTTTAATAATGTAAAAATATTACAAATTGAAAAAAATAACAATAAAAGAAAAATAAAGCTATGCTAATATACAAATACAAACATGACTTAATTAACAGGCAGCAAACGTTAAGATCACGGAATTGTGGAAAGATTAGCCTTTCAGAAGTGTTAGTTGACAAAGATTAGTAGGATAACTGAAAGTGCTCCTAAGTGGCTAAAATTTTTATTTATCTAATAACTGTATTTATAAATATTTAATTATATATATATAAATTCATTATAGTAATATGGATATTTAAATATTTACTTTTGTATCGGATACATTTCTAATCTTCAGAGACATATTCCTAGTTTTATATCACAAGTAAAAACACAGAAGTTCATTATTTATATATAGATACATTGCAGAAAATGAGTGAAGCAAATTAATATTTTGATGTAATAATGTCGGACAAACTATTATTACTATTTAGATGAAAACGTAAGAAAATACCTTGTTGCTACAAAAAAATATTTTTTATAAAAATGTTTTTTTACCTAATAATATTTTTACTATATATAAAGTATATATTATGCACCTAGAATTTTCATACACAAAATATTTTAATTAAACAACAGACACTTTTTTTTAAATAAATTTATTGACCTTCACTGCAGAAAATAATTCAATTTACAATAGTAGTAAAAATTCAATTGTTTATGTTACAAAAAAAAAAAAAAAAACGACACTCTAACGACCGACTTGCTTTGGGAGATAATTTTTTTCTACTTCATATTATGTTCTGTTATATCAATAAAATAGACAAAATTTTCATCTGTGTAAAAAAGTCTAAAAATAAAGTACATGTGTATCTTAATTAATTATATAAAACCAAAATACAGATTGTAAAAAATTATATAACATCTACTTACATTAAATATCAAAGCCGAACAATTGATTTATAAATATTTACAACAAATAATTGTTGTTTACACTGGTCAGAAAAGAAGATATTCAATTTTTGCTGCTTAATTTAATCACTCATTTAGCTAGAGTATTTGATCTTAGTAGAATTTTATTAATGAGAAAAGTACTCTAATTGTAGAGAATGCAAACAACAATAAAATATTTAATATAACTAATAATAGTATGCATTGGAGATAACTTGCATGATATCTACACTAACCAATCTATTAATGATAGATATGTGCTAGTCCATATGACTATAATTATATGATATTTTTAATATGAAAATTTTAAAACTTCTACAATATTTTTTTTTGGGAGGAGACTTAATTATATGGGGTAATTGCAGCTCTCCATTGTATTCTATATGCAGCTTCAAAATTGAATTTTTTTGAATGTTTATTATGTAAACAGGGGTCTATCTTTCTCAGGAATTATATGATCATGTTTGCCTTATGATACATTTTTAGAATGACTGCTTTCACTTATGTGCATGTACAAAAATATGATATTATAAAAGTATATTTTACAGACTAAAATACAGTGAAGTGAAAAAAAACCCATATAAATTCGTTTTATGATTTTCCCTTATTGCTTTTCTAAAAATGAAATATTTTCAAGTGATTTTTTGTTATATTTATACTACATTAATGTGGCATATAATTAGGAAGAGCAGCTGATTAAGCTGTAGTAGTTACACCATTGTGACAAAATACTTCATCTTTTAAATGCAGCAACTTATTAAGGTGCATTCCGCACTGTGATATTAAAGTAACTTTTTACTTTAAAAAACAAATATTTGAATTAGCCCATATTTGCAAATTGATAACCATACAAGTTTTTCTTCCATCACTCGATAATAAAGGATTTGAGTTTTTTGAAGATTAATTTATAAAGCAAAACTAAAGTTTTTATATGTTGCATTCAAAACATTAGGTACATTACGTGGATCAATCAAACTGGAAACGGTAGCACACATATCAACATGCTGTAAAACTAAAAGCTATGAAGATAAAATTTTGCTTTTGTTTTTAATTCATTCAACTTAAAATTTTCATTTATTAATCATTTATGGTATCCTGATGTCTGCTTCATGAAGCTTGTTATGCCCTGTTTCAAAAGCTATTATCATACAAATCCGTAAGATTATATATATATATATATAGGTATTACAATAGTTTACATTAATGAACATTTTATTTGCAATATATATATATTGTAACGAGCACAGACGTTCGTTACATTGTTTTGTTTTTTTTATATTATTAAACAAGTTAAAATAAGAAGTTCGCATTTAAAAATTTTCTTTAAGAATTAAAAATTGAAATTATATATCATCTTAAACTCGTACAGGTTAAATCGCACAGATAATGAAAAATTATTAAAATAAAACTTTATTAAAGAAAAAGTATTTTAAAACTAAATTTTAAAAAGATTTGGAGATAAAATTATATCTTTAAATTTATCTTTAAATATATTTTTGATTTGGAAAACAGGGTAATTAATCAGAAATGGAAATGATTGTTAATTAGTTAAATGTAAACCAGCCTTGGGCATTTAAATGTAATAACATCAGTCAGATAGGAAAACAATAGAAACTGTTAGCAAATAAGAGGAAATCCCTATGGAATCGGACCGCAGCGAAAGGACCATCGCATCGGTGACGTAATGTAAATTCAATCCTTCACATTAATATAAAAGGAAAATTTGGAAATTATTAATCAGGGAGTTATTGATGATTATTACGATGTAACAGCTAGGTGTTAGTGCTGAGGGGATTGAAAAAGACGCACAGCTTCAATCCCTTCAGTTCTGCTAAGAAAGGAAGAAAAATGAACCATCGTTTCTACATTGAGGACCAATTACACTAAAAAATCTCCGGATGGATAAATAAATCGGCCAACAGGATACCAATTTTCGGACGACGTGGGAATTCACGTTCAAACGGCAAGGAATATATGAAGATGAACTATTTAAATAACCGTAAGAACTTTAAAATTTATGAACAGTAAATTAAAAACTTTCCAGATTTAAATAATTGCAATATTATTCTATCTGACCAACTTTATTTATTAATTAGTTATAATTTTATTTAATGTATTTATTTTGTAAAATCATTTCCATTTATTTATTTTTTGTTCTTTAAGTTTTATTATGATTTTTGTTTTCCGTTAAATTAATTATAAAAATGTTAAACTTAAGTCGGGCGTGAATGGCTGTATAGATTTGTAAAGTTATATTAGGGGAGGGTAATCTTAGGTTATTTATGTTGTTGTTAGATTGGGTCAATGGATTGAATATATTGATGTAGTTAGTAGATGTAATCGGAGATTCGCTACTGGCAGAATCGTTTATATATACGCCGCACTCACCCGGTTGCCTATGGAAGGAATTATAAGACGGAGAACGCAGTTCCTTTCTATGGAGTTTTTTTTTTTTATTGTTCTTCTCGTTAGATAGATGTAATATTCCTATCTGATTGAGAGTCAATGTCTTTTCTTAATTCTTTTGGTGCTGCCGTATTTCGTATTACATTGAATACATCGATATATCAGATGGATTGATGCCAGTTTGACTGCGAATTTTAGCCTAAGGTTAAATAGGGATAGAATATTTTAATTTCAATGCAAATCTATGTAGTATTCATACTCGATTCTAAATAAAAATGCATTAAATTTAAGTTGTTTATAAACACTTGCATGGATTGTTTATCGGTTAAATATGTTTGCGTTTTCATATTTGATCAAAATATATAGACATTCGATAAATAATGATACCTTACGGTGAGTATCTAAAATGTATTTATTCGGATGTCTTTTAAGTTATTGGTGACAATGCAAGTATCTTATGGTGAATACTATTGGGTTACATATAAATTTCCCTCCGCAATTGTCAGTAATCAATAATTTTATATTTTGGTCGCTTATGTTTACTTTGGAATGTTTTTAACCGTGTAATCTATGTAACCGATCTATAGCAACTTATTATAACAAGCTTTTATAATCCCATCTGTGCGAACTTAATTAAAATGTAAAATTAGAATGTAATAGTAATTAAAGGTAAATTAAAGTCAAAAATCAAAGTTAAAAAATAATGGTAAATGTTAAAATGTAAAACTAATAATAAAATAATTTTAAATCTTATATATATGTGCATAAATAAATGTTTGTATGCTAATTACTGGCAGTGGCTTATTTTATTTATTTTTTAATGTTGACATCTAATTAGATAAGATATTATATTATTTAATCTCTGCTATTCCACTGAGCTAGTGACATGGGCTAACGACCGGAACCAAAATATTTAAAAAAAATTTTTTTTTTTTTTTGACTTACGTATCTGCCTACTTTATAAATTTTTCTAGGTTCAAATGCCTAGATGGCGCCCTGTAGTGCAGTTTACGTTAAGGCGCTTTCTCCGGATCGTTACAATATATATATGCTTGCAAACTGATAGGAACTTGTTGCATAAATGCTTGGAGTTAGTGTTTAGGTCTAGTTTCTAACTCCTATCCTTCACTGATAATAACAAATCAGCTTGAAATCAGCTGATCTGAAGGTGGAGCCAACGGAAGAGACAGTCAATTCTGACTCTGACATTTATGTAAACAAAAATAAGCTTGTTTGGATGTTTTGGTAAAGCTCCATCTACTGATCATAAATACAAGTGATAGCTGGTTTACGTTTTTATAACTTGTTTTTGTTTTTCATAAATGTACCTTTGAAGTTTTTTGCAATGATATATATTGCAGAAGCTTTGACTATGTGGTGAAACTGAACTGATATCAGACCCATATGGCTATCTAGCTTGTTAGGCTGAGTTTGAAGACATTTACGTGTCTGAAAAATTCATACTTGCAAACTGATAGGAACTTGTTGCATAAACGCTTGGAGTTAGTGTTTAGGTCTAGTTTCTAACTTCTATCCTTTACTGATGATAGCAAATCAGCTTAAAATTAGCTGATCTGAAGGTGGAGCCAACGGAAGAGACAGTCAATTCTGACTCTGACATTTATGTAAACAAAAATAAGCTTGTTTGGATGTTTTGGTAAAGCTCCATCTATTGATCATAAATACAAGCGATAGTAAGTTTACATTTTTATAACTTGTTTTCATTTTTCATATATATATACACTTAATGCATCAAATTATATAGAGCTTGAGAATAGGTTTGTATATAATTTAATTTAATGTCATCAAATCGATTTTCATTCACAAATGAATCTTTTCAAGATGCCATTTTAAAATTAATCATGTGACAATAAATTTTCTATACCTTTATACATTCTCTAGTCATCATCACTTAAAATAAACTCATGAAAAAATACTATTATTTTTATAAAATTAGTAGAGAATGTGTAAAACGGTAAAAATTTAAAGTCGCATGATTAATTTTAAAATTAGTATTTTGAGAAAGTACGTTTGTGAATGAAAATCAATTTGATGATATTAAATTAAATTGAACACAAAACCAGTTGTCTATTATTTCAATTTATGTATAATTCGATTGAGTAAGTGTTTATAAGTTTTTAACAATATTATGGTTATATAAGTTACTGAAAAATGACTATAAGAAATTATATATATATATGTCACTCAATCTACCCTTTATCACAGAAAAAACCACCAGATGACTGCATATCTGAGAGATGCAAAAAGTAAAATGAAAATATTTGGTACATTGCAGTTTATGGATAATAAAAAAATAGCCAAAATAGTAATTACTTGGGTTATGTGTAAAGGGTAGGTAACAAGATAAGTGAGAAATGTATGTGTTATGCAAAAGATTTGGATAAAGAATTTATATCAGTATATTTGTATAAAAGATGGGATGATTGTGTTAAAAGGATTGTTCAGTATTATAGTAGTAAGGAATGGGATAAAAGAATAGATTTATTAATAAAGAATAGGGAGTTAGAGAGATGGAGAAATAGTATAAAGAGTAAAAAGAGTTTAAATATATATAGAAATAAACAGAATGTTAGATGTGAGTTAATATATGATTATAGTAAGGAAAGTAGTTTATTGTTTAAGGCTCGAATGGGATCTTTAGCTACAAGAGAATATACATGTAAATGAAAAAATATAGGTGATTTATTTTGTAAATTATGTAAGGAAGCAATAGAAAATATGAGACATTTGTTAATGGAATGTAAATGCTTGAAAACAGAAAGGGTACAGATAATGAAGTTATGGAAGAATAAATATGAAAAAAGTGATTATACAGAAAGTGAATTATTGGTTTTTATGCTGGGTTTGGGAAAAGATAAGGGGAATTTAGATATAAAGGTTCTAGAGTTGACAAAGATTATGTTGTAGAAATGTGATAGAGCAGATTATGGGAAAATTTAGAGTGAGGAATGGAAAATAAAGTGGCTAACAGGTTTATCTGGGCATAATTGCTGATATATTATTGACTTCGTTTAAAGAGAAGCCACAATACATCACATCACATGGAAAATTTGTTTACTGTGATCAAAAGTGGATAGTGATGTTTTGCACTGACTAAACCCAGGGAGACAGCTAGACATCCTAACTGTTGTTCAGACAATTGAGAAAATGAAATACATAGACAAACATCAGCCAAAATAATTTAAACTAATTTGAAAAATTTATTAAATTCAATAAACAAACTAAAGTAAATCTTGAAAACAGCATACAAAGTTTGACATAGATTTTTACAAGCGTATTCATCAGTGAATGTATACGAGTTCTGAAAATATTAAAACATTAAATGCCCTAAAAGAAAGGTCCATTTTCTCGCCTACTATTTAAAAGGGAATTAATAGAATTTTCCTGCTGTCAATTTATAAAAGAACAACAACTCTAGTTTTGTAATTTAGAGATATCAAAAAAAAAACAATTATGTCTTGTAGGAAATCAGTGAAACTGCAGTAGCAAGCATTTCTTGGCTCAGAATAATGTGGCAAAACCAAGAACATAATTTGCCAGTAGGACAGCTCATGAGATTCCATGTTTAAGGCAATTCACATACAAGACAAGAAAACCTAAAAAATGATTATGATCTTATGTAATCTAGAAATAATCAAAATCTCCAACTTTGCATTTTCAATAGATGCAACTCATTGTATTTAAAACTAATTTCATTACAATAAAAAGGGGAAAGGTGAGCTAAATGAAATTATGAAGGTCTGCCAAAGCATTTAGCAAGAGTTACTAATAACAAATAAGGCATAGTAAGCATATAAAATATAAACTCTCAATACATTCCCCAATAAATAAAAATGAAAACAAACTTGGAATTTTAAAAACTAAGATTACAAGACACACTCTAAACACAAAGAAAAACAAATACATATAATAAATATGAGATTAAATATCTATTACAACTTTATGCATCATACTTCAGACTTTCATAGCATGACTGGAAAAAACAGCTTGAAATCAGAAGTCCATCCTCAAGTAAGTTAACATGGCATGTTGTGGCATTGAAAACACATAGCAGTAAATTTAGTCATCATGTGAAAGCAAACATTAAGAAAAAAAAATATGTCCAGACTACCAGCACAGTAAGAATTACAGTAGGCTAATATAAAATGAATAGTAGAATTATAAGCTGAGTAAATCACTTTGAAGCAGAATTAACTTGGTCAAGCCAAAAATAAAATGTCCAAAATTTTTGGGATTATTTATATCCTCTCTCTATCTTCCATGTAATCTTTCTTGTTTTGCAATTATAAATAAGACTTAGCCCAGGACAAATCTCTATCTCCCACTCAAAGTTAATTTAGAATTCTAACTAGGGATTACCTTATAGAAACAAAAACAATGCAAAATTAAATCTCCACTTTTTAAATTAAACTAAAAATGAATTGTCATTGAAATAAAAGAAACAAGAATGCGATTAACTTTTCAAAAATTAAAAGCTTTCTCAAATAACAAAAACAAACAAAGATTAAAACTTTTATCTTGGAAGATTTTGGCAATCTGAATTTTTTCAAAAAACAAATTGTCAAAAGAAACTTATTTTAAACTAACAAATAACATTTGTTGAAGACCAAAATTTAAAATTACAGAATGTTATGATATAGCTGCATATGTATGCTATATCATATAAAACTTTACAAAAAGAAAACTTAATATTAATTTTGCAAGAAAACCTTTGAAGTGGAGAAACTTTCCGGTTCAATATATATATATATATTTCAACTATACTTACAATATATATATATATTGAAGCAGTCAATCTTAGATTAAGATTGTGCTTCATGTTTCTACCTATGAACCTGTGTTTAAACCCTATATCCCATCCTGCTCCTTTTGTCATGTATATATATTTTATGTATGTATTTGAGATGCGCGCCTAGGTTATAAACTTGTAACTTTTAAATTAACATTTTATTATTATTAATTTTATGATTATTAATTCTTTTTATTAAAATACATAGGTGCCGCTCAAATCTATATATAAGAGCAAAACTTACTAACAAGATATTGATATTTTTAAATATTTATTATATATCATTTTTAACTTTTTCTTTTTAAATTGCTTGTTTTTCTATTAAACTGTATATTTATTATAAAATCCAATATGGAAGATGTGACTGTTGTTAATTGTCCAAAAATAATTAAAGGGAGATATTTTTTAATTAAAGTTTTACTTAAAATAAATGGGATTAAGTAGATTAAAGATTTTCTTTTGTATAAAACATGTTGTCAAATCTATTTCTAATCTGGAAATAGATTTGAATTTATTTTTGGACTTTATCTTACATTTGCATCTTTCAAAAACAACTAACTAATTAATGATAAGCATTCCAGAAAT
Source organism: Epiperipatus broadwayi (assembly GCA_028023455.1). Taxonomy (NCBI): domain Eukaryota; kingdom Metazoa; phylum Onychophora; class Udeonychophora; order Euonychophora; family Peripatidae; genus Epiperipatus; species Epiperipatus broadwayi. The sequence goes on along the minus strand of JAQFVV010000046.1, from coordinate 956,116 downwards.
ACCTGCACAAGGGTATAAATAAGGGCTGGATTTTTAAAGCACATATTGGATTAGCTACTGTAGTGAAAATGATTGTTAACATCGCAGTGAAATTTAAAATGATGTAGCAATAAATCCACCACTCTTCAGCGGCCTCTGCTGCTACCATAATATCCTGCTTCCCTGAAATGAAGAAAGGTCTAAAAAAACTTTAGAATGCTAATAAAAGTTTTCTGCCACCGAAGTACTTGCATTTCAATTGCCATGCACGTGCAACTACTAAATTGGACTCTTAAAATTGCAAGGTAAATTATTTACAAACTGCCACCATTGAAACTAAATCTAGCCTAATTCATCTATCAAGATTTCTTCTAATATGTGATTTAACTTTATTTTGTAACTTTATTTAAAATGTAATTTGCTTTTAAATGATTTTTATAAATCTAATTTTCTCTCACATGCTCTAACTTTCTATAACTTTGGTGCAGTTAATTATTTATAGTTATTTATTACTTGATTTTATATGTATACTCGTATTATTATTAAATTGCCAATCTCACAACCTGGCGAGCTTAATTTCTAAAAATCTTTTCTGTCATTTTTTTTAACTAAACCTTCATGAAAAGGTTATTAATGTCCCCTTTAAATATACATATATAATGCATTATAAATTAATATGTTCGCCAGTTTGTTTTTATGAATCAACATTTTATATTGGTTTATTAAAAAATATATTTGTTTATCACTGGATTTTCTACCAGGGAAAATCCAGAACTCAAGCTAATTAATGCTCTGAAACATTTATTTTATAATTATTTATTAAATTCTGAAAGGTTGACTTATAATTTGTTTTCTATATAATTGCCAATCTTATTTCATTTATCATACTCTTAAAATTTCAAATCTTGTATTTAAATATTTCAGTTATTGTAAAATCAACAAAGATGGGATTGTTTTATTTTAAATAGCAGAAAAGGGATGGGGAAAAATCTTAATGTTTCTTTTATTAAATAAAATCTTAACGTATTTGGGAAATTTTAATATTTTACTATTTTAGTTACTAAGTAAAATCTCTCTCTCTCTCTCTATCTCTCTCTATATATATATATATATATATATCTATCTATATATATATATATATATATATAACTGCATAGCGTATTATTTACCTAAATTATGGTATTTAAACTAGGGTTGTTTATTTTAAAAGTAGTAAATCTTATTCAGTCATTAGAGACATTCATTCGTACTGCGTTCCTGACATTTAGCATATCTTTGTATATATATATACTATGTGCTTCTAGTCTTCTAATCTGAGGGTTGTGACAAGTTTGAACCCATAGATTTCTTTTCATACCTCATTTCATAGATAGTTGAGCTATCTGGAACTACATTTATTCCATATAAAATGCCTCTGGCATTGATTCTGTAAGGTTGGCACATGCTATGCATATTCACTTTGTAGATAAAAGGCCTCTTGTGTCAGTTATACCAGCAAAAGTCTGGGCCATGCCATGCTTATCCACTTTTATCTAAGCACTACCCAAGAAGGGGGTGTGAGATTTCCTTTTTGATTCAGAAGCATGACCTTTTCCTCTTAGTTATTTTTAGGCTATTATGTCAGCACCGCAAACTTCTTCATATTATTATTATTTCTTTTGCTTCATGACCCAGTTTTAATGCTCTAATATTAAAATTGCACTCTGTTTAAAATATATATAAATGCCAATTGCTTCTATTTTATTAATTAAGTTTATTTCAATCATATACACTTCCACCATCCATGGTTTATATATCTATTTAAGAGTATATGCCTTGGGAAAAACAAAGCGTTCATCTTACTATTGTTAAAATATTTTTTCATTAAATATTTTGTCATAGTTTCAAATATAATCTTTCAACTGTCTTTTGTTTATTTTCACGACTGCAATGGCATAAAAATAATTAAAATTATATGTAAAATTAATTTCAGAACACTCCCCTAAATCATATGTTAGTCACCACATTTCAGAACCGTAAATCAAAGCGTTAATGGCAGTATTATGTAATTCTTTCTAATAACTGATTGGCATCTTAATATTGAAGCCACCAAAGATGTATGTTTATTTATAATATATTATTTAGCTAATAAAGAGCATATGAGAAATAATAACGTGAATGACACTATGTAATCATCTACCACTTGCTCATCCATGCACATACTAATGTATATAATTAATTTATAAATGTATAATAATTTGTCAGAATATTAAAATATATTTTATTGTCTAACTTATTTGAGTAGTTTGAATTTCTTTTTTCACACTTCCACATATTACAGCCATGCTTATGTATATTTTAATATAGCCATAGTTAATAGTTGTCTCATTGTTTTGCTCAGCTTTGCTAGTCAGCCAGATTAAAATGAAACATATATATATATATTAAAACATAAATAGAATGTTGGCTCGTAAAACAATCTGGCGAGTGTATTAATTAACAAAACGTTATATTTTAAGGGATCGTTAATAAACTTGATTCATGAAAGTTTACTTAAAAGACAGAAAAGATTTTTATAAATTAAGCTCACCAGTTTGTTTGATATTGGCAAAATAATAATAATAATAAAAAAACATATATATATATATAATCAAGTAATAAATAACTAACTGCACCAAAACTAAAAAAAGTTAGAGCATATGAGAGAAAATTAGATTTATAACATCATTTAAGAGCAGAAATCATTTAAGACCAAATTACATTTACATATTAATTTAAAAGATAAAAAATTGAACAATACATTAGAAATCTTGATAGCAGGATTTGAGATTAGTGAGGCTAGATTCATTTTCAAATAGTAGCATAAAAGTTATCTTGCGCAAATTTAATAAGTCTATTTTCACAGTACGGCTCATGCATGGCAAATTGAGGATCCAAAATGAATTCTTCTTGGTGACAGCAAGCTTCTCTATTAGCATTTTTAAAGTTCTTCATTGGGCCTTTACTTCACTTTAGGGTAGCAGAATATTATAGCTGCGGAAGACCACCCACAAGGGTCAGGAAAAGCTTTTACTAGATCATCTTGAGATTTCAAAACAGCATAGTCTAGTAGCAATCACTTCTCTCAATAGTAGCTCAATCTTCCCTGTGATTCAAAATTCAGTCATTTTATACTTTTTCTTTTATCAGTTGTTTTTGAAGATGCAATAGTAAGATAACATCCAAAAATAAATTCAAATCTATTTCCAGATTAGAAATAGATTTGACAACATGCCTTATACAAAAGAAAATCTTTAATCTACTTAATCCCATTTATTTTAAGTAAAACTTTAATTAAAAAATACCTCCCTTTAATTATTTTTGGACAATTAACAACAGTCACATCTTCCATATTGGATTTTATAAAAAATATATATAGTTTAATAGAAAAACAAGCAATTTAAAAGAAAAAGCGAAAAATGACATATAATAAATATTTAAAAACATCAATATTTTGTTAGTAAATTTTGCTCCTATGTATATATTTGAGCCACATCTATAATACTTTAATAAAGAAGAACTAATAATTAATAAAAAGAATTAATAATAATTTTAAAACATGTTATTGAAACATTAAATTTTATAATTTAGGCACGCATTTCAAATATATACATAAAATATATATACACAACAAAAGGAGCGAGATGGGAAATAGGGATTTAAACATAGGTTAGTAGGTGGAAACATGAAGCTCAATCTTAAGCTAAGATTGACTGCTTCATTTCTCCGCACATACAATGAAACAAAAAACAAAAACATTGAAAAAAAATGCCTTGACTAGGAGTTTTCAAGTGATGACCAAAAGAAAAACGAAAATTTTCAAAATTCAGTACACAATCTTGTTATATAAAACTATATATATGAAATATCATTTGGGGATGTGAATATTTGTTCAACTGTTTAATCCAGAAAAAAGATTTTTGCACATCTATATAATGAAAAAAAATTTCTATGCTTGGGCTACAACACAATTTCTCTACACATATGGGTTTCCAAGAAAATATATAGCAATGCAATACATATAAAATTTTCAAATACATCTGTTCCTACACATCACACATACACACCTATGTACATATATATGCAGCACTACATATACAAATACATAAATTTTACACACACATACTCTTCTATATACATTACACAATACTACATACTATTGGAAAAGACAGAAAAACAAAAAAAAATCCATACACATGCTAAATTGTTTCACTTTGCTTTCAAAATAAACACAAACATTTATATACTCAATTAACAAAAAAAAAATTTCTATACATATATTTCTTCTTTTTTTAAAAAAAAATCATCTCCTGCATAACCACTCACTGCTCCCTCACTTTCTATATATCTGCCCAACTAGTTTAGTTGAAAATTTAGCTTTTGCCTGCTGAAAAAAAAAAAGGTTTATTTAAGATTTTATACTAATCTAGCCATTTCTTTTAATTTCTCTTGGTCGCACCCATGCATCTAAAAGAAAACTCATAGTCTGGTTATTACATGTTTAAAATTGATACATCATAGTATTAAGCCCCCAAAAATACATCATAGTATTAAGCCCCCAAAAATTTTGCTCTCTATAATTTTTTTAACTGAGTTTGAACCCTCCATTTCCAATATTTTTGCATTTGACTCACTACTGGTTAGCAAAATTTCTTTTTATAAGGGCGCCAGCTAACACAGAGTGATAAATGATTTATGATTTATTTACACATTTTTTTTATATATCTCAAAAACAAAAAAAAAGATATATGACTCAGGTATGTGGGTGTTTATATCAAAGCCCCACTTGGGATGCCAAGCCTGAGAAAAAAAAAATCCTATGTGCTGGTCAAAACATGTTCATCCATCTAACATGAGCTGGAACTCACAAAATATACTTCAAATGCAGTCAAGCCCAAGATTTAGGTCAGGGACCAGCCTGGATTCGAACCCACTCTCTAAGCCCCAGATCAAACACCTAATGAATAACATAATAGTGGTGGCACATGAGAATTAATTTTAATCCGGCTGACTAGCAAAGCTGAGCAGACAATGAGACATCTATTAACTATGACTATATTAAAATATACATAAGCATGGCTGTAATATGTGGAAGTGGAGGAAAAGGAATTCAAACAACTCAAATAAGTTAGACAATAAATATTGAGTTTAATATAATGAAAAATTATTGATATACATTTATAAATTAATTATATACATTAGTGTGTGCGTGAATGAGCAAGCAGTAGATGATTACATAGTGTCATTCACACTATTATTTCTCATATGCTCTTTATTAGCTAAATAATATATTACAAATAAACATACATCTTTGGTGGGTTCACTATTAAGATGCCAATCAATTATTAAAAAGAATTACATAATACTGCCATTAATGCTTTGATTTACGGTTCAGAAACATGGTGACTAACATATGATTTAGGGGAGCATTCTGGGATTCATTACAGATATAAATACAAACTATTTTCCTGCCATTACGGTCGTGAAGATACATAAAATACATTTGAAAAACATTTGATTATATTTAAATCTATGACAAAATATTTAATGGAAAATTATTTTAACAATAGTAAGATGAACGCTTTATTTTTCCCAAGGCATATAGATACTCTTTAAATATAGATATATAAATTACGATGGTAGGATTGTATATGATTGAAATAAACTTAATTAATAAAATAGAAGTAATTGGCATATATAAAAATCAAATATTTGTATATTTCATAGTGATTATTGCTTCATTTTTTATACATATACTAAATAAAAATCTTAGCTGAACTAGACTTTTATGTTGATATGATTCAAAACTCCTCTCAACATCTTTATTTGTTTTCACTATTTATTCATAGCATATTACTATATTTATGGCTATACAGTTTTTGATGATTGTATACTAAACAGTATTATATTATTCTACTGATGGCTATATACTTTTCACCTAAATACTGATACTTAAAGTTTGATTGATGATCAATTTAATTTTTTTCAGTACTGTTCTATTAGCTGTAGCTGGCTGCTTGATCACATTATTGCTATGTAAAAACACAAAAATATGCCATTTACATGGCTGCTCATTCATCTTACAGCCAGCTGTGAGTTATGCAGTTTATCTGAATGCAAAGTATAACCAAAAAACATTGACAACATAATCAAAACCTTCAAACACCAATTTCAACCAGCAAACACACAGAGCTGATCTTGAATCCTTATTCTCATATATGAGGAATGTACACAAAAATTTATACACAATTTTTTATAACAATTTCAGTTTATGGTATTGCACTCCTCCCAACTTTAATAGAATACTCAACAATACTAAAGATCAGCTACCCCTAACACACACAGAATAAGCAGTATATAATATAATATGTCCTTATGATGAATGCCTTGTGTCATATTATGGAGAAACAAAAGCAACTTTACACCCAACACTCTCACAGTACACATGTTTATAATAAAGCACAAACAGACCCAAATGACTCCTTGGATTTTTGTGCAGCATAGCACATCCATGGATTGCCACTGCATCTCAGACCGCTATTGAGTCATGTGCAGAGTGCTACGACCTAAAGAGAAAGATCAAAGAAGTTTATTTCATCAACTTGGACTGTAATTTGATGAACAAAAGAGACATGTGTTACACAATATTCAAAAAATGGCAATGTAATTTGCATACACTTTGCATTTCATAGCAATGCTCTTACTTCACAATTCATTTAGCACACAACTTTGATAATGAAGGTATTTCTTTGAAAGTACTAAGCTAATAAACTCAATAGCCACTTGATTTATTTATTGTAATTTATTTATTTGTTTACTTTACACTCATAATTTTATTTGTGTGAAAAATATATCACATGTATATTACTTGTTATAACCTTTTTATTGACAATGTTTGAGACACATTAATGATTTTAAACAAACTTTAATCTGAAGTGACATTTTTGCCAAATTTGTAATAGCAAAGTTATATGATGACAATTATCATATAAAATAAAGGTAAAACAATTACTGTCTAACATTATTTGCTTTATAATAAAAATATGGGAATACTCATCAGAAACAAAGTACACAGCATATTATATATTTTACCTATGTCCATATAATAAAATATGTAACCTTAGATATCTTGTCAATCCATTGTTGAACTACTTCTGGATGGTGAGAAAGATGATATTGCATTTGTATATCTCTTATTATGCTATGCACAAAACAAGCATTAATATTACTGATATGTTGTGGTTTATTTGTGAACTACTGACAAAGCACAACAGCACAATACAGACAATGTTACACTTAGCTCAACATAAATAGTAAAGTGCTTTTTGACACAGCTAGACACTTTGAAATCTATTTTAGCATTGTCATATCAAATCTTAAAACATAAATAACTTCACTTTCCATGATGGAAAATAACTAATATCATCATGAGGGACAATTCAAGAAAGAAAGGCCCCTCAGAGCAACACTAAATGACTTAAAAAACAGCATGGTCGATTTTAATACATTTACCTTAGATAAAATACATGTATGGACAAGATTTCAACACATATAAAAATGAAATACATACCATGAAAATAATACTGTCCAGGTACCAAGCTACATTAGCTAACATGAAAACAATCTTAGAATATAAAAATACTATTTTGTCATGGAAAACAAATGCTACACAATGGGAAGAACATGCTCTATCCCTCAAAGCACAATATACATTAAACAACATTTAATATAGACTCATATTTCCAGACTTACTAAATGGGAATAAGCTTACATCCTAGACAAATCAATGGCAAGATAACAAAAATTAACACTCAAAGTTAGAGAAATTTATGTTCACTCTAATAAATATTTACATTAACAATGTATGAAACCAACAAGTTACTATAATTCAAATGACTACAAATATTTTAAAATAGCATGACAACAATTTTGCAATTAGTAAGAATACACACACACATTAAAACAGCATAACATTTTATAAAAGTAAAGTGGACATACAAGCATAAACAAATATTACTAACTATAAAACTAATAATTGCTTTGTTATATGAAAAACTTAATCATTAAATTATTATATCATAATAATTGTAAAAACTATTGCGTGCTTCTGATAAACATACACTTGCACCCAAAATAAAATATTAATAAATGCTATTCATAAATGTAAGAGATATGTATCTCTATGTTGAGAAAGTATATCATAGATTTGATTGTAAGCAAATGAATATAAAATATAAAAATTTACCTTCCATGTTATAAGAGTAATTGCATTATTAAACTTTTTTTAGATTAAATTTCCTTCTAAAACTATTATATTTAAATGAAATGTAAATGTTCCATGTTTATTAGAAAACAAACATTTAACAAATTTACTGACAAATAATAATTAGAAAACAAATTAAGTTTAAATTTTTTATTTTTATTTTTACAATGTCAGCAAAACTCTACATTGTACAGAAGTTTACATTCACTTCTCAGTAGGAGTCTCACATTTTTTCTACTGTTTCTTTTTTACCTTAGTATGAATTATAACTTACCAAGCCATTGTACTCTTATCTGAGTTAACAAATTACACATTTTTAATCACATCAAGATTAAACAAAACTTTCTTTGACACCATTATAACTAATACACTTTTTCAGTAAGAAATATTATTGCTATAAAACAACACTCCCAATATAAAGACAATCAGGACCCAATACATACTTAATTATGAAAATTGACTTCTCTTCTATGAAAACAACCAATAATATAAAACAAATATCAATAACATAATAAATGTTAAATTACAAAATATTTTACTATATTAAATTATGAGATCATATTATGCTTTCATTAGGAATAACAATAATTTTCAATGTATTATTAAATATTATAATTTATATTATTATTTTTTTATCTATGAGAATTATTTATATAATTATAGAATATAATATTAAATACAGATCATCTAATATATATTATACTCTATTACTTTTAATATCTTCAACAATTTATAACATAAGCATAAAGTTAAAATAAAATATCTAAAAAAAGAACAACTAATTTTACCATAATTCTATATTTTACCAAAAACATATTTTTTTTTATGAATCCAAATTATATCTTTCCCTTTTTATCAAAGCATTATAACATATATTATCATTAATATAAGTCAAACAAATACTTTTTTAAAATAAATGTATCAATAGTTCTCTTATTTCTTGCATTTGAAACTTAAACACATTAATATTATTGACATGGATTAATTTCTTTGACAATAAAAGAATGTCGAGAGTTTCAATGAAACAAATTGTACTTGAATTTTCTAGCTACTTTTTCTCCAATCGCAATGAAAATAAACACCAAACTTTCCATAACAAAAATTGTATACATATAAATGTTTTAATATTTTTTAGCTCTATATAGAACTAAATGTGAATAATCTTGGAATTACTCAAGGATGAATTTTTAATGTGTGATATTGTTTAAGACTATTGTTTACAAATCCTTTTTATGAATTATTATTAGCCTAAAAACGATTTACTCGCTGACGAAGAAGCTTCCAAATAAACAAAACAAATTTCGCATAAAACTATTAAATGGGCCAAGCGCTTTCGAGGTTTGCCCTCATATTCATGGCCGACGAACGTAATAAATCTTTACGTAGTGTTATTAAATAACAAATATGCAAATGTAATTATTTTAAACAATTTTCTTTTAAATTTTTCATTATAAAGTTATTCTATTCAGTATAAAATATATTTATTTATATCAAAATTAAATTTTTGGTCATGAATTATATTTTATACATCTAGTCATATAATACCATATCTTTATAATATATATATATATATATATATATATAAAGATATATACAATATATATATATATATATATATATATATATATATTGTAATGGGATGGTAGGAAGTGGTAGTGAGGTTGAATTGAACTGGGGTGATGGAAACATCAGCACTCGCAGTCCATTTAATGAAATACAAATATCAATAATTTGAAAAATTATCTATAAGTAATACATAATTATAAAAGTGTATATATGAGTAATATAATATTCTATAAGAGCATGAGATTACAGAATCTCTGAACATTGTGAGATCGGCCAGCTAACTCAGAAGAGCAATTATAATAATTAATCATCAAACAGCATTATAATAAGTATAAGTAAATATTAAGAGAACCATCCATCATCATTTATGGGAATAAACAAATTAGTACAATAAATCAGAATAAAATCAACAGACCATCTTGTGGCTGGATTGAAAATGGGTCTTCTGTAGACCAGGCTAACTACTGAGCCTTTGCCAGCTTGGGCAATTATATAAACATAACTTGGATGCACCAGCTTAGTGCCCATCCATTAAAAATACACAATAATCAGAAATCAAAACAATAATGCTGGGACATTTAAAACATGCTGCTCATCATCAATGCTCAGGCCACTTGTACTGGCCAACTATAAACTTAAATTTTTAATAAAGACTAAAGTAGAATAAAAAATAATAGTGCATGGGCTTTAAAGAGTATCCTCTTTTGCACCAACCAGGATAATGATTGATCATCACTGGATGCCCAAAGCACTAAACATATCCCCATTTGTCCGTGTCCGAAATCTAGCTCAGAGAACATGGGCTCTATTACTGTATGTGAACAAGAGATGATGGAATACAATTTTTAACAATTAAATACATTTATTAATAACAATAAATAAAATAAAAAAGATATTTAAGGTCTGATTTTGAATAATATACAATAAAAAGTCATTACACTGCAATTTATAATATTGCTACAAAATTCAAGTTATTACATTAATTGACAATATTTACCATTCAAAATTCAAATTGTTACATTAATTTACAAAATTACAATTCATATTATTACTATGGTTTACATATAACACGCACAGATGCGTGATTTATAATATACAATTAATATTCAATAAATGAACTGACATTTAATATAAAAAAGTATTAAAAATTTACATATATGAGTGTGCGTGTATGTACACACACTGACTTTTATCTATTCAAATTTGTTATAATAATATTATATTTTTTCATAATCAATTTATTTGGAAAACATATACATTTCACACATGTAAATGCGTATAAACAAAATATATAATTCAAAATTTAATTTCAGTTCATAAGTTCTTTTTTTTTTTTTATCAAACTAAATAAAGTCAACTTTTGTTTTTAGATCAATTTAAAAGATTTGCTTTTACAATTTTAAGTCAAACAAAATTATGCTTGCATTTATATATTCTTCTTTTAATACCAATTTTTTTAAAGAATTACCAAAACGATTTCTTCAAAAATATACATCAAATCGTCTTTCTTTTAGACATTTGACTTAAGCAAATTATTTACGTGTTTAAGTTATTAATTTATAATCTTATAAGTCATTTTAAGAATTATTAAAGCAAAATAACTTACTGTATATACACGCGACATATTTATCTTGATTCCTTGCATGTATAGATAAACAGTAGCATAAGTATAATTACTTCTTTATTCAGCTGGTATTCCTCTTGGGCAAGCTGGTTTATTGTCAATCTGGGAAAATGTCATCATCAGGTAAAAGTACATAATTCCGACAATTTGTTGGCATACCATGAGATTTCTATTGTAGTCCAAGCTATTGTCAAGCTGTCTTCTAGAACATATTTAAGCAGCTAGTTGATGCATTTGAAGTGACCCTGGCTTCATGAATCAAAACTGCAGTAAACTATAAGGCAGCTAGATACTGGACTGTTCTTAGATCTTCATAGGAGCTTTATATAACTCTGCTAGCTATTTTGTCCTCATTTTTTTAGGTTATTGATTCAGAAGTGACCCAGCTTCAAAACCAAAACTGCTGTGAAGAAAAATAGAAGCAGCTCCTGCCTTCAGCAACATTAGTTCATGGAAGCTTTTTCTGCAAATTCTCTGGTCAGATAAAACCATCTACTGCAAACTTCATCAAGTTGCAACAAAATATTTCCACCAACTCTTAAGCTGGCCCTTCTTACAAAAAACTATTAATCAGACTAGAGCTAATCCTGTTATCAGCCCTTTTATAGACTCATCTAAGGTGATAACAGCAACTTGATTAAAAACAGAGTTTTTATTTTTATCTCACTAATCTCTTGGAATCTATATACATGTTTTCACTTAGACAATAAAAATTTAAAAATTAATTAAAGATTTCAAAAATACAATAGGGTGTTTTTAAATTTCAAAATCAGAGTAATAATTAATAATAATGCAATATTTATATTTATTCAGACCTTTTTAAAATATTAATTTATAAAACAATATTTTAAATCAGAGTTATTATTATTATTATTATTATTTTATTTCAATGAATGTAGAAAATATCTACTATAATTTTTGTCTGTGTTTATTTCTACTTTTCCTTTATTTTACACACACACACACACACACACACACACACATATATATATATATATATATATATATATACACACACATATATATATATATATGTTCACATACACTATATTAGTGTGTGTGATGTAACCCAACTGGTTACAATATATATATATATATATATGATCAATCTTCATCAATTATTTTCATATTTCTTCAATTATCCTTCATCCTATAAATCATTATAGGAAAAGTTTAACAATCATTTAAAACCTCTAAATAATTATAAATTTTTTCTCTTCCAATTTAAATATTTTACTTCATATATACTAGATGTTTATCATATTGTTTTTCTAGATTAATTCAATTGTATTTTAATAAGCTTTTTTATTATTTATAATAACATCATTATCTCGATTCTATAAAATATGCTTAATTCTTTTTATTTAAATAGTTTGGATCATTATTTCAAGCAGTGGTTTATTTTTACAAACTATTTTATTAATTAACAATTGTTTAAGATTTAAATTAGGTCTATTATTAAACAAATAAATGATTAATTTTAAATATATTTTAAAATAAGTAAAACAAAAATTAATAGTTAGGAATAACTTTCCAAAGTTTTTAGCCCATCTAAAATTCAATATTAGGTCTAAACAAATCATTTTCTTGAAATCATGGTGGAACTTTTATTTTAAGCAATGCATTTATCCCAATGTGAATGAACAACAGAGGTAAACACCTTTCTCTTGATGAAGAATTGGTTGATTTATTCCATTATTTTTATTAAAATAATACATAATACTTGCTTATATATATTCAGCAATACTTATTGTGACCTTGAAATTTCAAAATCAAAGTTTAAATATATTTAAAAACTTCACAATTATTAATGATTATCATCTCTTCCAGTTGTTTTATCTCCTTTCCTTAAGAAAAAATCAACTGCTTTTTTTTATTAGGCAGTGACATAAACATTAACAATTCCTTAATTCTGATTGGTCATTTATTTTTAAAAAAACCTCAATACTGAAGATTTAATAAACTTATTTATTTATTTTTTTCTCACATAGAAAATCGCATATATTTGACTTAATTTACAATATTACTAAAGTTTTTAAATACTATATTATCATGTATAAATTTATAATATTAAATTTAAAACCATATAAATTTATTTTTAGATAATATTTTATTTACTTACGCATTTTAATCACATTAATTTTTATTTTATTACCTTTTTTTAGATGTAGCAATTTTGATTTTCCAAAAAGACGAAATAAATTCAATAATTGTTAAAAATAAAATTGTAACCATATGAAGACTTTTCTTTCACATGCATGTTTTAAAATAACACTATAAACTTTAACAAATATAACTGATTTTAAACCATAGTTATAAAGTCATATGACTAATCAATGTACTATTGATGTATACAATTTATACTATTTAGTAGTAAATGTGTGATTATTCCCCACAGCTCATCCTATATGAAATACTCTAATACTTGATAAAGATTTACTTTAAAATATATACATTTACTATTTAACGATATTAAATTTAAAATTTGATTATTTTAACAAATCTACTTGTCTTTTTAGAGAACCCATCAAATCACAAGGTTACAATAGATATAATTCAAAACAAAGCAAAACTCTCAATATAGTAATGCCATCTTGTGCTAGTATGAGATAGTGATCACGTGATGTTTAGTGGTTTACAATAGATATACATATATGTTTGAATGTTTTTACTTTCATTTTTATTTAACAATTTTCTCAAAGAAAAAAAAAGTTTTTCCTTTATCTTCAAACCCAATAAGTCTTCCACTTCTCCTATTTTTATCATTATAACCACATTTATCCACAATACCTTCGTCATTCAATCATTTTCCAATTCTAACATTAAATTCGTCAATCAAAATTTTACAATTTGTTTGCTCCAGTCAAAACATTTTTTTTATATCCATATAAAAATCATTTACTTTTTATCACAATAAAAAGTGGTTGGAGCAAAGGGATGAAATGTTTGCATTTGGTATCTTTCATCAATGTAAGTATAATAATCTTTCCACTTTTTCTAATATGCAATCAACTTCCATAATGTTGTCCTTCCTGCTAATGTATTTGTTCACTATGGAAATCAATTGTATTTTTTACTTTTTCTTCTAATGGCACTTAGTCGAACAATGCCTTTAATGATAGGCAGTTCTTTTTTCAACTACTGAAATCATTCTTCACTTGAAAGAGATATCCAATTGCAGGTATCTAAATAAATGATCATAATCAATTACCAGTCTGGATTCCATATCAATTGATTCTTAACATCCTGTGCCTTTGATTTACATGCACTGCTTTTCTGTAGTTTAATTTTGTCTATCATGATTCTAAATAGCAGTCATCCTGTTTTTAAAAAAATTGAACTTATATTTCAGTTAAGAATTATCAGGCATTTGAGAGAAGAAAACTGATTGTGTTTTTACATTAAACTCAGAAATAAAACCAAGTAAACTCTCCATGTTAACTCAAGCATGTTGGTGAGTAACATCCATTTTCTTTTCTGTACAGATAATAACATAGTAACAATAAATACAATGTCAAAAACATATGAAGCAATATTACTAATTTGTTTAGTAATTTGTCTTATTCTTTAATATTTCAAAAAGAAATAAAACAGATGCATTTCAGGTACAGCAAACTGTTTATTTTCAAACCTAGAATCATACATGGAAAATATCCAAATATAGTTCAATGTTGCAATCTTGAAAACGTTTTTAATTTTTTAAATAGTCGGTATCTAAGTACTAAATAACTAAATGATGATAAACATTAAGTAAAAATAAACATTAAATAATAAATTGTAGAACATTCAACATTTGGCCAGTTATTGTGAGATGAAAATAACAAAACAATTGATATTTTCATTGTAGGATTTGTGTATGTTGAAGGTATCTATTAAATTATGAAATACAAACTTCATTTAAGTTAATTTTTTCATTTTTTTAAAAAAAAACTTTATACATGCTGATTGATTGATTTATCATCATCATCAACCATTATCAATCCACTGCAGGATGAAGGTCTCTGCAAGTTCAATCCATCTTTTCTGATCTTTAGCTTCTCTTCTCCACATCATCCCGGAACACTTTGTTATTACATCCATCCATCTCACATGTGGTCTCTTTCTGGGACTTTTACAATCTCTTGGAATCTAGTTTAAAATTTCAATAGTCCATCTAATATCATCTGTTCTGGAAATATGTCCAGCCCAACTCCATTTCAGTCTTTTAATTTTTTCAATGAGGTCAGTAACACCTGTTTGTTCTCTTACCCATACATTGTGTTTTTGATCTTTTCTTGTTACTCCCAACAAGCATCTCCCCATACTTATTTGAGTGGTTTGAAGTCTCTGTATTGCTCTTCTATTAATTGTCCAAGTCTCAGATCCATAAGTAAGAACTGGCAAAACACATTTATTAAAAACCTTCCTTTTGAAACACATAGACATATTTTCTTTTAGTATCAAGTTATTTCTACCAAAAGCATTCCAATCAAGTTTAATTCTATGATTAATTTCATCCATTATGTTTTCATCTATATTAATAATCTGACCAAGGTATTTGTAACTGTTAACTTCTAATTCATCATAATCAATCTTTATTTTCATATTTTGAGAAAATCTATTAAACATTACTTTAGACTTTTTAAAATTTATCTTTAGTCCTACTTTCCTACTTACATTTGATAACTCCTGCAATATTTCTTGTAATGCTAAAACATTATTTTCAAAAACAATTACATCATCTGCAAAATCTAAATGACTTAAATAATCACCATTTACTTTCACTCCTTTAGCTTCCCATTTTATTCCATAAAATACTTCTTGCAGCACTGCTGTAAAAGTTTTGGAGATAAGGAGTAACCCTGTCTTACACCCTTCTAAATGTTGACTTTCCTACTATCATTAGGTAATCTAATTGTTGCTGTTGCATTTTTGTCAATATTCTTTAAAATATGACAATATCCTGGATCTATACCTTGATGATCCAATGTTTTAATCACTGCATAAATGTTTATAGAATCAAATGCCTTTTTATAATCTACAAATCCTAAGCATAATGGCAACTCATATTCATTTGTCCTTTCTATAACTTCTCTCAATACCTGGATATGTTCTACTGTATTAAAAATGCTTTTAAATCCAGCTTGTTCTCTTGGTTGGTGGAAGTCCAGAATTCTGTGTAGACGAATTGTAATTATCTTAGTAAAAATTTTGTATAAAACTGATAAAAGACTGATAGGTATGTAATTACTAATATCTTCTTTATCACCTTTTTTAAATATTAATATTAATACTGCATTCTTCCAATCATCTGGTACATCTTTGTCATTTAGGCAATTGGAATATAACTTTGCTATAAAAATTTCTATTTCTTCACCTGCTTCTTTTAATATATCAATTATAATTCCATCATTACCTGGAGATTCCCTTTCTTCATAAATTCAATTGCATGTCTTACTTCCTCATTCAAAATTGTGGGCAATTCAGAAGATATAATAGGTATAGAAGGTAATTATTCTTTATTACTATATAATTTTTGATAAAAGTCTTCTACACATTTCATGATGTCATCTCTCTTTTTAGTAATGACGCCATCTTTTTTTCTTATTCGGATATAAATTTCCTACCAATACCAAAATGTTGTTTTACACTCTTTAGACTTTTATTCTCTTCTACAGCTTTCCTTGCTAGTTCACAATTATACTTTCTTATATCACTTCCAGGAAATATGTAATTATAATAAAGTGATCTAGCTCAGATAAATAATTATGTTCATCTAAAATGCATCTAAATCAACAATAACTATATTCTTAAATAATATCAAATTAGCTTAACTAATAAATAATAGTATAGTTCTGTGTTATAGAATTAAATAAATGACTATCTAATCAAATCATGAGACTATGAAGTGAGTTTACAAGTGGCAGAGCGAATACTTTAAGCCAATATCCCACTGGATATCACCTTAAGGGCATAAGAATACTATCCCTACTCCTATTACTTAAATACTAAATTTATAGTACTCTCGTGTCTTTAATCATAATTAATTAAGTAAATGATTTTTAATAAATTAATCTAACTATCTTCATAAAATTGATTTAACTGAAATTATCTTAGGTTCTCTTAAATTACTTTTAAATTAAGTATAACTCTTGTAATCAAGTATGATAAGGGATTTAATATCATTCCTAACTACAATTTAATTATAATAATAATAATAAAAATAATAATACTAATCTTTAATCTATAATTTACTCTCATATCTTTCTACTTATAATGTTGATCATGTATAACAAATAATAATAATAATAATAATAATAATAATAATAATAATAATAATAATAATAATAATAATAATAATAATAATAATAATAATAATAATAATAATAATAATAATAATAATAATAATAATAATAATAATAATAATAATAATAATAATAATAATAATAATTTTCTATTATCCATATGGCATCTTAAGTAAACATGTATGATATGATAGTATAATATGAGAATATGCAGCAATCATTACTAATATACTTTAATGTAAATCTTTGGTAACTCTTCCATGACCATCAGAATATTACAATAAATGAAACTTATTAAATAAAACATATCAAATAAAATATTATAACTCTTAAATAACAATTTTTTTATGATGTACAAATACTATGTCTTCATTATAATTATCTGTGATTATGTAATTGTGATGTGAAGAAATTGAGTAGACACCAAGCTTTATAACAAAACTTAACAAATTTATTAATACACTTTAACAATAAATTATATACAGTATGTACAATATGCATGCACTTTGTCTTACTCTCTTTTAGTTAATTTTAAAAAAAAAATGAATTACATAAAAATATTAGATACAAAAAGATGGCTTTATCAAATTCTTATTACTGAAATATTACCATAACATCTTTATGGCCTCCATTAATTTTAATAAATTGTTACATTACAAAAGTATTATTTAAATTATTAATTCGCTTTGAATTTGTCTTTTATTATTTAGTTTTAAAAACACTTTTACTATATCTTATGATTATTCTTAACTTACTCATAGTGTAAATAATATTAATTAATAATATACTGAATGGATTGAAATCCGATTCAATGGTGTTATTACCAAAAAAAATTATTAAGCTTTTAATTTTCATTAAACGTTTAATGTTTAAATTTTATTATTATTTAAAAAAGAATACGTGTATCAAAATACACAAGCGTTTATATGTAAAACGCTTCATTTCAGTGTTTATCGATTTATTTTAAAATAGTTTTTATATACCGCTTGTTTTTACTTTAAATCAATTAATTAAAAACAAGCAACCTAGCTAATTACATTCCTGGGACTTTTATTTTAATTATTGTAAGTTCATTCTAAAAAGCGGAGATTTGATATTTATGTAGTTGTTTTAGTTTCAATAAACCCTGGGTAGAATTCTTAGATTAGATTGAGCAGGAGATTAATATTTGCCCTGCCTTAGGTGTGGCATTCAACAACAAGAAAAGTGTTTTGTGGGAAATGGAGCGACGTATAAATAGCCCCGAAAATTTGGAGAATTAGTTATTAATTATTCTTAACTAGACAAGCTGTTTCTCAAGTGAAAGTTTATATCAACGGACATTTAAATTCTTAAAGGAAATTTGCTGTTATTTAAACCCTTTTGCTTGCAACAAGATGACAAATACTATACGTGTTATCACCACCAGAATGGCTTGCTAACTTAACAAAAGACGGATACTTAACTTCCAAATTTGCTCCAGTAATGCCTTAAACATCTAGAAGAAGCCAGAACCTCTTTACCTTGCCACTGTCTAAGAACCTGAAAATGGACTTAAATAAAAGTGCACACTCTATGCAAACTGTGTTTTACCGAAAGGTAACTATTTGCTTTTATTCTTCTCAGGGTAAAATCGTTTTCCATTAAATCTCCACTCAATTTAATCATAAATATGTATTCCTAAACAATATTGCTTCATATTTAATATTTTCTGGGTTTGCTAATATTTTGCAGCGCGTCTTGGAATCTTAGTTTTAAGATTCCAAGTTGCTTTCAATTTTTGTTTATTGGAGAGTGATGAATGAGTTTTATATTTTTATGCCTCACTTTTTATAAATGCTTTGGCAGATGTGTATATTTTAAATGCTTACCTGTAATTATTTTATTATTCAATAATTAATTTTTAACACTGTGTTTTGCAAACCTCCAAAAATTTTTTGGCTGATGACTTTATTGTCTAATTTTCCGCAGGTGGGGATTTCATTTCTTACATCTCTGAAGGCGGAAATTAGAATTGTTTTTCTTTGTAATTTTATAAGTTGTCAGCAGGAAGATAATATTTATCCCTTTTTAAATTACAGGTGAGCGAGACTTTCGTTCTGCTAAAGTATTTAAAACTTCTAATATTTTCGTACTCATGTGCACTCTCCGATAGATTTATTTTTGTATTTATTATGTGTGCTTTAAATTTATCAGAGCGTGTACTCAGAATTTGTTTGTAATTCATTTTCTTTAATTGCTGGGGCAGACATAACTGGTTTTCTAATGATTTACTTTTCTCTTATTGAGACCTTTAATTATTAATTTTAGAGTAATTTTCACCAATCGTTTGGCTGGGATTCACCAGTTTTAATTGTTTTCCTTTCATTTTCAATCATATTTTTTGGTTGTTCTTGAGGTGGATCAATCACCTTTATTTTAAACGTAATAATAGGTGCAGCTTCTACCGACATATGACATTCGGGGTCCTGACAATTTTTTTGGGACCTCGAAAAGCTCATCGGTGCTGGTTTCATTGATTTGTTTCAAGGACGTATTGTTTAAATATCTGAAAGTGAAAACCAATGTTTGAGTGAATCTTCTGCTGAATAAAATTTACTTCCTCCCTTTGTAATTCGTTATTAGAGGATCAGTCGGTCTGTCATAGCTTGGCATTTAGTATTTCTGGTACACGCCTGAGTTAACCCTATTTATTGTGTCATAAATAAATTATACTTCATAATTTATTGTCTCTTAATAAAATTTTAGAATTTGTTTAAACTTAATTTGGCTGATGTTTGTCTTTGTGCTTTTGTCTCAATTGTCTAAACAATTTAAGATCTCTTGTTTCTCCCTGAGTCTAGTCGGCGCAAACCATCATCATCATCTATTCTGATCACAGTAAACAAATTTTCCAGATATTTAGTGATCTGGTGGCACCCTCTGTATCAGAGTAGATGGGGTGTCTGGTAGATAGGATATAAATTTTAGTGCAACCAACATAAGGATTCAAGTTTTCAAGCCCATGTGAGATTTTGTTTAGGCAGTTGAGAAAGATTCCAGGTGTAAGAGGCAAGATTTAGTAGGTGGAGGTTCGGTTTTTGTTAATTATTGCATGTATTTTGGAGCAGTTTGGTAAAATGGGGTTTGTCTTCTTAATAAAATAATTTAGAAACAGTAAAAAGTGTATTTTCTAAAAAGTCTGTCAGAGTTAATTTTTTTTGAAGAGTTAAATATAGTTTCTCTTTTTGTATGAAATAGCTTAGAAACAATAAATAGTAAATAGCGTTTCTTTTAGATGAAAATCTTTCAAAGTTAATTTTTCGAATTTAAAAGTGTTTAAAAAAAATAATATAGTTCGTTGTCTTTTGGCATATAAATAATTAGTGAACAGAAAATAATTAATAAATAGAAAACAGTGTCGTATTTGCTTTTAGATTTTGTTTGTTTTTAAAAAGTTAGTATAGTGAATTTAGT
Organism: Epiperipatus broadwayi; assembly: GCA_028023455.1. Lineage (NCBI taxonomy): Eukaryota > Metazoa > Onychophora > Udeonychophora > Euonychophora > Peripatidae > Epiperipatus > Epiperipatus broadwayi. The sequence goes on along the minus strand of JAQFVV010000046.1, from coordinate 934,947 downwards.
CTTGCATGAAAATGGGAGTAGTTGAAAAAGATGAGTCAGAGACACAGATAATGATGAAGATGATGATGGAAATGAAGGAAATGCACCAAGAAATGAAGCAGGACCAGCAAGAAATGATTAGAGAAAGAGAGAGATGAGGGTGAAATAACAGGAAGAGTAGAAGAAACTCAGGTAGCAGAAAAAAAAGTCAAGATGGAAAAGGATATGACAAATGAATTGAGGAAAGAGAGTCGAGAAGCAGAAAAAGTAGATGTTATAAAAGATATAGAAGTTGAAGTAGCACAGGATAGTGTTAGGACAGAGAAGGTGAAAATAAGGTTAGAAATAAGTACATAAGGGTTACAAGTAGAAAGTGTGGTGGAAAATTTAGTAAATGTAAATAAAGCAATAGAAGAAAGTTATAAGGTAAAAACAGAAAAGCAGGTAGAAGAGTCTCTGCATGAAACTAAAAATAAATTGATTTCAATAACTGTTTGTTTTGAATATGAATTCGAAAAGAAGAAAAGAGTTAGAAAAAAGATTAAAAAATGTGATTTTGAAGTTGAAATAGAAGCCATAAATAGAATGATCTTAGATCAAACATTCAAAAAGTTCATAGATGATAAATTCTTTCCATATACTAATGCTGATAGTATGAGTATTAAAATGGGACACTTAATAGAAAGGTATTTTGCTAGGCCTAAAGGCTTTCAGACATATGAGATAGAAAACAAAATAGAATGTGAAAGAGACAAGAGAAAATTGTTGTATAAGTTAAGAAATATAAGAGAGGGAAAGGAACTTATTTCAGTAAGTTAGTAAAAGGAATAAAAGAACCGCTGGACAAAAGTTAAGGGTTCAGCATTTAGCAATCGGACAGATTGTTTTTAATAAAAATAAAAAGAGATTTTTGTTAATGAATTATGAGAATGGAGAAAGGTTTTTGATTAAAATGAAATATTATTTTGTTTTTCGTGAGTGCGAGGCAAACATTCAGCTGAATTTTTAAGAATAGATTTAAAGTGTTTATAGTTTAAAAAGTTACAGGAATGTTTTTTTTTTGATCACTTCTTCAGGCAGTTGAACCGGATTGAAATCCGATTCAATGGTGTTATTACCAAAAAAACTTATTAAGCTTTTAATTTTCATTAAACGTTTAATGTTTAAATTTTATTATTATTTAAAAAAGAATACGTGTATCAAAATACACAAGCATTTATATGTAAAATGCATCATTTCACTGTTTATCGATTTATTTTAAAATAGTTTTCATATACCGCTTGTTTTTACTTTAAATCAATTAATTAAAAACAAGCAACCTAGCTAATTACATTCCTGGGGCTTTTATTTTAATTATTGTAAGTTCATTCTAAAAAGCGAAGATTTGATTTTTATGTAGTTGTTTTCGTTTCAATAATCCCTGGGTAGAATTCTTAGATTAGATTGAGCAGGTGATTAATATTTCCCCTGCCTTAGGCATAGCATTCAACAAGGAAAGTGTTTCACAGGAAATGGAGCAAAGTATAAATAGCCCCAGAAAATTTGGAGAGTTAGTTATTAATTATTCTTAACTAGACAAGCTGTTTATCAAGTGAAAGTTTATGTCAACGGACATTTAAATTCTTAAAGGAAATTTGCTGTTATTTAAACCCTTTTGCTTGCAACAAGATGACAAATACTATACGTGTTATCACCACCAGAATGGCTTGCTAACTTAACAAAAGACGGATACTTAACTTCCAAATTTGCTCCAGTAATGCCTTAAACATCTAGAAGAAGCCGGAACCTCTTTACCTCTACCTTGCCACTGTCTAGGGACCTGAAAATGGACTTAAATAAAAGTGCACACTCTATTCAAACTGTGTTTTACCAAAAGGTAACTATTTGCTTTTATTCTTCTCAGGGTAAAATTGTTTTCCATTAAATCTCCACTCAATTTAATCATAAATATGTATTCCTAAACAATATTGCTTCATATTTAATATTTTCTGGGTTTGCTAATATTTTGCAGCGCGTCTTGGAATCTTAGTTTTAAGATTCCAAGTTGCTTTCAATTTTTGTTTATTGGAGAGTGATGAATGAGTTTTATATTTTTATGCCTCACTTTTTATAAATGCTTTGGCAGTCATGTATATTTTAAATGCTTACCTGTAATTATTTTATTATTCAATAGCTAATTTTTAACACTGTGTTTGCGCTTTTGCAAACCTCCAAAAATCTTTTGGCTGATGACTTTATTGTCTAATTTTCCGCAAGTGGGGATTTCATTTCTTACATCTCTGAAGGCAGAAATTAGAATTGTTTTTCTTTGTAATTTTATAAGTTGTCAGCAGGAAGATAATATTTATCCCTTTTTAAATTACAGGTGAGTGAGACTTTCATTCTGCTAAAGTATTTAAAACTTCTAATATTTTTGTACTCATGTGCACTCTCCGATAGATTTATTTTTGTATTTATTATGTGTGCTTTAAATTTATCAGAGCATGTACTCAGAATTTGTTTGTAATTCATTTTCTTTAATTGCTGGGGCACATGTAACTGGTTTTCTAATGATTTACTTTTCTCTTATTGAGACCTTTAATTATTAATTTTAGAGTAATTTTCACCAATCGTTTGGCTGGGATTCACCAGTTTTAATTGTTTTCCTTCATTTTCAATCATGTTTTTTGGTTGTTCTTGAGTTGGATCAATCACCGTTATTTTAAACGTAATAATAGGTGCGGCTCCTACCGACATAAAGACGTTCGGGGTCTGACAATTTTTTTTGGGTTCTCGAAAAGCTTGTCGGCACTGGTTTCTTTGATCTATTTCAAGGATCTATTGTTTATGTATCTGAAAGTGAAAACCAATGTTTGAGTGAATCTTTTGCTGAATAAAATTTACTTCCTCCCTTTGTAATTCGTTATTAGAGGATCAGTCGGTCTGTCATAGCTTGGCATTTAGTATTTCTGGTACACGCCTGAGTTAACCCTATTTATTGTGTCATAAATAAATTATACTTCATAATTTATTGTCTCTTATTAAAATTTTAGAATTTGTTTAAACTTAATTTGGCTGACGTTTGTCTTTGTGCTTTTGTCTCAATTGTCTAAACAATTTAAAATCTCTTGTTTCTCCCTGAGTCTAGTCAGCACAAACCATCATCATCATCATCTATTCTGATCACAGTAAATACATTTTCCAGATATGTAGTGATCTGGTGGCGCCCTCTGTATCAGAATAGATGGAGTGTCCAGTAGAATACCCATTAATTTATATGCTTATTATTCCTCAATATGATGTCAAATAAATGTAAACATTGATGTGTATTATTCTAAAATAATAATAATATAAAATTATGATCACTTGCATTCTTCAAATAGGATTTATGTATATTTCTTTTACTTGTAAAAATATGCATTAACAATGACTATCTTTAAAACTTAATGATTAAATGATATCTTTAGGAAAACACATTTCATTCATCATTTATTTATTTGTAATAAATAATAATGAGTCCCAAACATAAAAAAAGTTTATGATTCTTTATTAACAAGTTACCATCTTGTATTCTTTACCTTCAATCATCTTTACTTTTAAACAATATAACCCATCTTATCTTTTAAACAACAATTCTGCATTTTAAACTCATTTATCATTTCATATTTTAAAATACTAGCCTTTACGATACCATTCAAGCAATACCGATAATAAATACACATAGGTATATGGAATAAATCAGATATTAATTTAATAACACTTCTATTAACTTACCATCATGGTCACATTGTATCATAAATAAGGTATGACTATTTTAGTTCATCACCTTTACCAATAAACATGATGACCAAGCTATTTATTCAGCTCTATGGTTCATTACAACTTCAACATACAGAAAATAACACTACCATGAACAAATACAAGTTATAGGGCTAAGTTATCTATACTTGCACAATAATCACTATCATCTATACTTATTCCAATATAAACAAATCTTACCTAAAAATATTATCTTAGTTCTATTTAACTTAATACCAAGCTTACATCACTAAAATCTATTTTTACATTCTTATAATAATAAATAAATTCATGTCTGAAATAACTATCTAACCAATCGATAAGAAAATATTATTTTATCCCTTAGTAAATTTACACATAAATACAAACAATCAGTATCAATATTCCGGTTTATTATTTTGATCACTTAAACTAAACATCAAATTCCATTATAATAGAATCATATACTTATATTTCCCTTATAATAAAATGTACTTATAATATTATTAAAAGTATGCATATTCTTTAACATGAATAAACGAATTAAAAACTATGTGTACGTGTTGTGTTTTTCATAATCATTTCATACATCCACACTAAGATATATCCTAAATCAATACATAGCAAAATGATCAATACTTTTATAATTATTACCATCAATAATATGTATTGCTAGATGATTATTCCATTAATATCTCTGGACCACGAACTAAATAAAACATCATTTAAATATCATTCATTCCATGTCATACTTTAAAATATTAAACTTTTTTTTAAAAATTATTTAAGACTTTTTTCTTTTTTAATAACTAATTTTTAGATTAGTAAATAATTTAATGTTGTTATGTTTCTACCCTACTTCTATTTATGAATAAATATAAATATGAAAGTTAGTAAAAAAATAAATTTAAACATATTTATGAAAAGAAAACTCCTTCCGAAAAAATTCACTAAAGAGAATGTCTTTTTCTCCTGGTACATATTGTTGATTACACTTCTGACACCAAAAACTACACATGCTCTATTTCATGTGGTAACACAAACAATTCAAAATGACTGTTCCACATTAAATACGGTAAGTTCACTCCACAAAATCCAAATTTATTTAATTATTATTTTTTTCCCTTTTAAAAGCATTTTCATCATAATTTAAAATAAGGTTTTTTTTTTTCATAAAATATTTTATATCATTCCATTTTTGATGAAACTCTTGTATTTCTCCGTAAAGTTCTTTTAATAAAATTTAATTGTAAACTAACATGACTTATCAGAATAAGCAAAATTATACACTTTATATAATAATAATACTTGAATTTTTTCTTCAATCCTTTTATATTTGATGATGACTTTCCCATGTCTATGTTGATGACAAATTGGATAAAGTAGGTTGGTAAGTAGGAAATATTTATTTTTAGCCTTGCATATCTATTTCACAACCTTATAACCATAAATTACTGTACTTTTAGAATTAAAAAAAAATGATAAAATGGACTATTAAGCTATTAATTAATTTACTGAGGTTGTAGAAACCCTGACGATGGTATCATGGTATAATAGGATAACAGTGACCCTGGAATTCCTGCACAGCTCTTTTATAGCTGTCCAAAATACACATTTTCATTGGTCAATTTCAACAATGCTTGCTTCACAATCCCAGGTATAGAATGCCAGTAAACATTAAAACCAATAATAATTTATTAAATATTTATTTTTATTATATTATTCAATTCTTAATTAATTTTCACATTTTATTTACACTGATTAAATACTTCAAAATAACTTTTAAAAATCATATTTTAATATTTATTACCATTTCTACTTTTATTTTAAACAAAACATATTTATTTTCAACAAAAAAAACATAAATCTAATTTCATCTATTAAATCTATTTTTAAAACCTAATCTAATATTTATAACAGATGACATCATTTTATTTCCAAAAACAGGTGTGAATATTATACGTCATGTGATTTACAAAATTAAATGAGACACTACTAATTTAAAGGAAACTAAATAAATAATTCACTTTATCAAATATTACATAAATCAATATTACAGCACAATTTTAAAATAACTATTTTAATATTATAAGACCAAAAATACACTTTTTCTCCCTACATTATTATTTTTAATTAAATAATTTAACATATAACCATTAAATACAATTATGATTATTAAATAATCTATTTGTTTATCTTTAAAGCATTACTTTTAAAATTTACCTTAATAATTGATCTATAATACTTATTAAATCAATATTTATTCTGGCCAGTTCTCCCAATAATACAATCTTATAATGATTTTTAGCTAACTACTTTCTTACAAATACCAACACAATATTATACAGCAATTGTTTTACTTGCCTTAGCTAAATTATTCAAAGATCATCAACACATAATACACATCATCTCTTACTTAACTTTAAAATTTAAAATTTTCTAGTAAATTGTTAGAAATAATCCATTCTAACCTAAACAACAGGGTACAATATATATATATATGTGTGTGTGTGTGCACGCGTGTGTAAATATGCATGTACATTTGCACACAAAACCGTTTTATAACATTAAGTAGAAAAGTATTACCTGCAATCCATGGAGAATCAGCACTTCCTACAACTAATCAAACAAAAATAAAGCAATTTAATTGATTTATATTTATACAACATAAAAAAAATCTAAGTTTTTTTTGATTAAAAATATATATTTGAATATTATTATTATTTTTTTTTTATAAACTTCTACTTATATTTTTTGCTAAAAATTGTCAATAAAGTTTCATGTTTATCACCAAATTTTTTAAAAGCTAAATATTAGTTTTAAACGTTTTTAACACATTTACTCATATACACTATAGTCAGACAAATAAACTTACAATTTAATTGCATTTAATATAACTTTTTAATGGCTCATTTATAAATGAAAATTGAGTGGAAGCATGGGAACCCCTAGTGAGCTAACTGATAATTAGTTTACAGATAGATCACTGGGATTTTTCACAACTTTCCACTTATATGTTTCTGCCACTAGGGACCTTTTATGAATCCCACAAGATAAGTTAAAGTTTTATACATTTTTAATAACATCTAGATAAAATTTCTGTTGCAGGAGAATATCTGCAGGGGTGGATGAAAAAAAATAGTTGGAGCACAGAGAGACAGTTCTAATTGTATTAGGAAAAATTGAGAAAATTATTACTAACATTTGGAAAGAAGAGATCTTTCACAGATATTTTTAATATAAAAGGAAACATATTTGTGTGTGTTTACTGTAAGGTAGCCTTAAAATTAAGCCATAAGTAAGATTAGTAGGATTTTAGGAGGTTTTCGATTAAAAATTCTTTCAATCAAAATAAGAGAGTGCTTTTTTTTTTTTGAAAAAAGGTAACATTTGATGTGTAAGTTTAGGTGAGCACATGTTTTTTGGTTACCATTTGAAAGAAAAAGTTTTTTTTTCTTTTTGTATAAATAAGGTTGAAGAGTGGTAGAGAAATCATAAATTTAAATATAGAATACGGAAATTTGAAAATTAAGGAAATATGATTTCATTTGTATCCTACAATGTATGTATGATAGTCAGAAGAAAATTAGGCATTCTTTCATAGACTGTATGATATAAGATAAGGTTTTCCATTTGAAGTGCTTAGAAAAGACTAGGAAGGTTATAATAGATGTATAGTTGTGTTAGATCATGTATAATTGTGATAAAAGTGGAGAAAATGTGGTTTTTAAGTGTAAATAATTTAAAGACACAGTCAGGAAAAATAGAGGAAAATGTACATAAGGATAATAGAATGGAGTATATATTTAGTGGAGAGACAAAATGTGTAGATAATAAGATATGTAGTGCAATGGGAATAGTTAGAAAAATAATAAGTAAGATAGAGGAAGATATAACTAGACATGAAGTGTGAGCAGATCAATAAATTATTGAATAGAAACAATAAGGAAAAAGTAAATAAGCAAATCCAGAATATGGAAGAGAATGTTACAAATGATGTAGGCAAATTAAACTATGACACAGTTTTGATAGGGTACTCATTAACTAGAGTGTGTGAGAAAATAGAAATAGATGTACAAGAGTATGTTTGCCTGGAGCTAGAATTAGAAAAATTACAGTTAAAATTAAAAACAGGAGAGTACAGATGTTTATGTTATGGTAGGAACAAACAATGTGTTAGAACCACTAGTAGAATTAATGAGTACAAAGATTTGATTAGTAGTTTGAATAATGTTAAAAGAAGATTAGAAATAGTTGTATTGCTACTAAGATTTAACATGAGGTATATGTTAGATAGGACATTTTCTATAAATGAGAGATTGAAAAAATTATGTGACAGATATAATGATATGTTTGTTGATGTGTGGGATTTTTTATTACTAAGTGGGAGTTATACAGTAAAGATGGATTGCATTTAGCGATGCATTAGAAAGTTTGATTTATGAAAAAATATTATAGTTTGGGAAACTTATAAAATGGGGTAGGTTTTTAAAATTATAATATTATCAAAAAGAAGGTTAGGAAGGAACAGGATGTAAAAAGTAAACAAAGGGTATGTAATCCAGATATAAAGGTAAATGTAGAGAAAGAATGAATCTGTAAAACTAATGATAAACAAACTAATTACAAATATAATAGAGAAGCAAAAATCAAAGAAATTTACAAAAGAATAGATAATAAGCATTTATTTTTATATGACGCTATTTTTACAATTATATTACGTTCAAATATCAGCCTTTCAAGCTAATTGTGCATGTGTCTTTTGAGAGTGTTAATACTATATCTTGTATTGTAGAAGAAAGTATTCATTTATTATTTAACACTCTCAAAAGATGAATGCACAATTAGCTCGAAATGCTGATATTTCAAGCTAATAAAAGAATAGTTAGAAAGTATAATATTGGTAAAATTGAATATTTGAATATGCAAGGTGGTATGAGACCAAAAATGATTAAAATTAAATGAAGCAATAAAAATATAGGGTTTGAAATATTAGCAGTAGTAGAAACACATTTAAAAAAAGAATCTATACTGAAAAATTTAGCATGGCTGGGTATAAATAGAAAAAAGGGTTGGTAGTATTGCAGCTTTGTCAAAATATTTGAATACCATAAAGTGTCAAGAATATTTGTGTTTTGAGATATGGTTAGAAAGACAAGAATGAAAGGTGACTATAGAGTATATAGCCACTGGAGATAGTCAAACTAGAATAAAGTGAAACAGTAGCATATATGAATGCCTAGTTAAAAATATGGAGAGTTTCAAAAAATGGGAAGGCAAACCATGATTATTCAGGATAAGAAAGAGAATATTGGAGAATTGATTATGTGGATAACAAGAATAGACAGATTTTGAAAACTTTTTTGTCAGTGAGTGAATTTGAGCATTGGAAATTTATCAAATATTTATGAGAGGCAATGCACATGGTCTAGAAATAATATATTTCATGCACCCGATTACATATTTAGTATAAAAAAAGGGAATGACTAAAGTATAATCAATTAAAATGGTCGATAATGAAGAAAAAGTATGTAATTGTGATCACAATTTCTTTATAATAGAAATGATTAGTAATGTGACATAAAATAGTAATAAAAATACTAACAATAGTAAAAAATGTGGATAGAAAATGAATGATAAGAATAAGTTAGAATAATATAAAATAAAAATTGAAGAAATCATGGAAGAGTTGATTGAAAATGAATATAAGAACTGGTGTGATGAAGTAGAAAAAGTGGCAAATAGGGTTTTAGGTGGCAATATTCAGAAGAGTAAAAGTAATAGAAACACGAGAATCAGTAAAAATGTAAAAGAGAGAAGGAACATGCAATGAATATAAATATGCTATTAAAAACAAAGAAAGGGTAAAATATGTTAATATTAAATGGGAAAACTGTTTTAAAAATAGGTTGGCTAAAACCAATAATTATAGAGAAAGAATGTATTAAGAGATGGGAGCAAAAAAATTTGGAAATATATTAAAAGAAGGAATGGAATACAGGGAAGAGAAAAATAGTATTATTATATGATGAGTAAAAAGACTAGCTCTAAGAAAAAATTAGAGACAATCTTAAAATAAGTCATGATATAGAAAAAATGCTAAATGTGAAGGACAGAGTGATAGCAAACACTAAAGCACATAGCAATGGAAATATTAATTTTACCGTAGATAGATTAAATGAGGCTGGTAAGAAGTTGAAATGTCAAAAGGCATGAGATGTAGATGGATGGGAAGCAGAGATGGTTATGAAAATTGGGAAATATGGCAAACTTAAATCTATTATCATGTTTTACTAAGATGGCACAGAAGACAGAATTTTCAAATAGCTGGAATAATATAGGAGTAAGATTATTATTTAAAGGAAATGATAAGTACCATAGAAAGATAAACAAATATAAACGTGTAGTGGTAATATCAGTGTTATATAAAATGTATGCATATATGTTGGCTAAAATATGGCAAAATGAATGAAAGAAAATAATATGGTGGGAAAAATGTAAAGAGGTTTTAGAACAAATAGGCATATATGACATGGTTTATTTGTAGTCACACAACTATGAGAAGGAATACAAGTCAGCAGTTATATATTGTTTTTATAGATATAGAGAAGCCATATGATAGTGTAAATAGAAATAAATTATAGTTAAGTTTAGAAAATTTAGGAATGAATGGAGCTTTAGTGCATCTTATTAAGAGATTGCAGTAAAATAACAACTATACATATCAATTAGAAAATATTGAATCATATATATAAATGGGGTGCAAATAAGGCTATGAGGCCCTATGTCATGTATTTTGTTTTTGTTATAATTGAGAGAAAGTGCAATAGAAAGACTAGGAAAATGGTGGAAATACCACTAACATACAGCAAGGGAGTATATACATTATCAAGTCTTTTACTTGCTTATGAGATATTCTTGTGCAGAGAAAGTAGGGAAGAAATGAAATTTATGTTGAAGATGTGTGCAAGGGTGCATAAAAAGGTGGATTAAATTTAGTGAAAAAAATTCAAAAGTAATGATAATAAATGATGTGGAAAAAGATAAAAAAGAACATTTAGTAAGTGATATAATATTAAATGTGGTAAATAGGTATAACTATTTGGGAATCATCTTAATTAGTCAGAGGAATTTATTTTATGAATAGGAGAAAAATTGATTAAGAAAGCAAAGAAAGTAAAAAAGACTGATAAAAAATTATCATTGTGTTCATATAATAAATATGATGTAGCACAATTTGAATGGAAGGGAGAGGAAGTAGCAGGGTTAACTTTTGGTAATAATGTATTATGTGTTAGTAAATGGGTGTTATATTACTTTAAAAAGTACAAAAAATAAAAAGATATAAATTAGATGCAGAAGTGTGGAAGGTGAAGAAAGTAATTGAACAAGAAATGGGGTGGTCACATTTTTATATGAAAAGTGAAAAAAGCAAAATAAAAATGTTTGGAAGATTGCAAATTATGGATAGTAAGAGAATAGCCAAAATAGTTTATTAATTGTATTACAAGTAAAGGACAGATAGCAAAATAGGAGAGAAAAGGTATAGTACAGTATACAGAAAATTTTGATAAAGTCTTTATGTTAATATACTTGTACAAATATTGAGGTCACTAAGTTAGGACGATTGTTGAGTTATAGTGGCAAAGAATAAGATAGAAAACAAATGTATTAGTAAAAATTAGGGAGTTGGAGAGATGGAACACTAATATGGAGTGTAAAAGTGTTTAAATATATAAAAGTAAACGGGATATTGGGAGTGAGTTAAATTCTGATAATAGTAAGAAAAGTAGTTTACTGTTAAAGGCATGAACAGAATTGTTAGAAACAAGAACTATACATATAAATAAAGAAATGTGGATAATCAATCTGCAAGTTATGTAAGGAAGGCAGGGAAAATATTAAAAATCTGCTAATTGAATATACATGCTTACAAGCATAAAGGGTATAAATAAAACATTGTGGGAGAATAAATATAAACAAACTGATTATACAGAAAGAAGATTCTTGTTTTTTTTTGCTGAATTTGGAAAAAAGATAAAGGGCATCTAGATATAAAGGTCATAGGGTAGACAAAGATGATGCTATAAAAATAAAATGGTCAGGACAGAGAAGAATATGGTAAAACATAGGGATAGTAAGAGAAGGTAAGGTTGCTAACAAGTTTCTCTGGGTATAGTGGCATGAGAGATTCCGGACTTCAATAAAGAAAAAGCCATATAACATGACATCATCACATCACATTTACTTTAACTGATGTGATCTGATGCATGGGGGCTTCTCCTTTTTTAAATCTCTCAGCCACTATGTCCAGAGAAATCGGTTAGTCATCTTACATAAACTTTCCATTTCCTATTCTGATTTTTCCATATTCTTCTCTAACCTGCTCCACCTTATTTTCACAACATAATCTCTGTCAACAGTATAACCTTTAGATCTAAATCCCTTTTATCTTTTTTCCAAACTCAGCATAAAAACCAAGAAGCTACTTTTCATATAATCACTTTTTGTTTATATTTATTCTCCCACAACTCCATTATTTGTATTGTTTCTGCTTGTAGGCATTTACATTCAATTAACATATGCCTAATATTTTTTATGTCTTCCTTACATAACTTGCAGAATAAATCACCCTATAATTTTTCATTTATGTGTATATTCCCTTGTTACTAATGATTCTGTTCAAGCTTTAAACAGTAAACTACTTTCCTTGCAAGTATTATAATTTAACTCACACCCAATATTTTGTTAACTCAAATATATATATATATATATATATATATATATATATATATATATATATATATATATATATATATATATATATATATATATATATATATATATATAACTACAACCATTAAATGTCTGTATTTTAAAATCATATAATAATAATTCAAACAAATATATTTAACACAGTATTCAAAATTAAATAATATATTCTTTACCAGAAGTACTTTCAATTGTTTCACTAACAATCTTTATCAACTGTTAATACAAACGTACAAAAAATAAAAACTTGCATTACCCATCATTCAATCTATTCAAATTTCCCACAATTCTGTTGTCTTTATATTAGCCGATTGTTTATTCATTAAACCACAGTTATTCCTAGATATCATCATTGCCTCTTTAATTTTACGTTTTTCACTACACCTTTCAATTTGAATAATTTTTATATCTCTATTATTAAATTTAAAACCATAATTACATGTTTTATTATGATCAAATATAATTGATGGAGTATTCATATTTACTGAAGATATATTTTCTTTCTGAACACGTTTATATAATGTCTTATGATCATTATATCGTTTTTGTAATGTACATTTGGATTCCCCTATATATTTTATTCCACAACCACATTCCAACATATATATATAACATAACTTAATTCAAACTTAGAAATCTTGGCTTTGGAGTTATTTATCATATCATTTATATTATTTGAAGAGAAAAAAGAAATTCTACACAAACCACTAAAAAGTTTATTAATTAATTTAGCTTGTTGATTAGATATAAAAGGAATAGAAATCCATTTATCACTTTTTAATTTACTTAATATTTTCTTATTATTACTCTTATTTTGATTATATTTTGTAATTGTATTAAAATAATATTCTTTCAATAACCAACATTCAACATATCAGTAATATATACATTAATATTTTCAATTTTATCACTAATAAATTTGCACAAATAATCATTTCTAAATAAAAATGACTTCAAACCAGCTAATTTATGACTCATATGAACTTTAGAATTATATGGAATATAACCCCTAATTTCCACAGGCTTTAAAATCATATTATAATCAAACACATTATTATTTCTTTTAATAAATATATCTAAAAACTTTATAGAATCTTCCTTCTCTTCATTTAACACATATTTTACATTATTAATCATATTTAACTCATTAAACAAATTAACTATTATTTCATTATGTGCACATATAAATACATCATCAACTTATTTACAATATACTTTAATTCCTTTATATTTTATCTGAGACAATATCTTAACCTCATAATTAGAAATAAAAAAATTACAAATCTCTGATACCACCGGAAGACCCATTGGCCAAGCAAAATTCATTTTATAAAAGCAATCATTAAACCTAACATATATATATTATCATTCACAAATCTTAATATTTTAACAATAACATTTAAGAATAGAGATATAAAAATTATTCAAATTGAAAGGTGTAGTGAAAAATGTAAAATTAAAGAGGCAATGATGATATCTAGGAATAGAGGTGGTTTAATGAATAAACAATCGGCTAATATAAAGACAACAGAATTGTGGGAAATTTGAATAGATTGAATGATGGGTAATGCAAGTTTTTATTTTTTGTACGTTTGTATTAACAGTTGATAAAGATTGTCAGTGAAACAATTGAAAGTACTTCTGGTAAAGAATATATTATTTAATTTTGAATACTGTGTTAAATATATTTGTTTGAATTATTATTATATGATTTAAAAATACAGACATTTAATGGTTGTAGTTATTTATATATGAAATGGATTTAAAGCAATTAAATGGAATTTGGCTTTTAAAGGAATGGTGGAAAGTAACGGTTAAAGTTATTACGTTAAAGTGCAGAATAAAGTTTTGTATTCCTGTCAGATTTTTAAAGTGTTTCCTAACTATTGTTCTATTAAAATAAATAAGTTATGTAAATTGAGTGTGAGATCTATGGATGATCTAAAAAATATAATACTTGTAATATAATTGACCAATGTAAGTATTTGCTGTTTTATAATAGAAAGTATTTAAGAACGTTAAATCATTTTATTTACGTTAATAATATTGATTATTTATATGAATATAAACAGATTTGTCAAATACGTTTTAATAATTTGCATTCCAAAATGATGGATAAATTTAATAGGAAAATTGAACATTTGTATAATAAAAAGTTTCCAAGAAATTTTAGTAATCAAAACTATGTGAATATCTCTGGAGTTGATTTGAATTTTAATCAGCATTATATTTTAAATTTTGGATCTAAATACATCGGTGGAGGTTGGAAAGATTCTAGTATTGAATTAAATGCGGCGATTGAATATTCGTTTGGTGTTATAAATTGTGATTTAAATGATAGGAATAAAATAATTAATGAAATAAAAAATAAAACATTTGATAAGCAAAATGATAATGTTTGGTTAAAACAAATTTATGAATTTAAAAATTTTTTAAAAAGTAATAAATTAATTTGTTTGAAGGAGGACAAGGGGTTACAGATGTGCCTAATGAAACAGGATGAATATAATATGAAAATTATGGATCAAATGAAGAAGCTTTGTTTTGAAAAAAGTCAATTAAATAATATTGACACATATAGAATAAAATTTATTAATGACATTTTAATGACTTCTAAAAAGAAAAAAAGTTATTGATGCAAAGACATATTACAGTTTATATCCCTCATCTGCAGTGTTTCCAAAAATCTTTGCAAATATAAAATTGCATAAAGAGTGTTATCCATTAAGAGTAATTGTTGATTTTGGGGGTGTTTTTTTATTATAATGGTTGTAGATATATTGAAAAAATACTGCAAGATGTGCTTGGATTTGGAGATTATATAATTTCATCATCATTTGATTTTATTAATAGGATTAAAAATATAAACATTGATAATAATGATGTTATGTGTGCACTTGACATATCTAAAATGTATGGTTCAATTAATCATATGGAATCAATAGAAATTATTGAAAGAGCTTTATTTTTAAAATCTATAGATAATAATATTAGGAATTTTATTGTTAAAATATTAAGATTTGTGAGTGATAATATATATGTTAGGTTTAATGATTGCTTTTATAAAATGAATTATGGTTAGCCAATGAGTCCTCTGGTGGTATCACAGATTTGTAATTTTTTATTTCTAATTATGAGATTAAGATATTGTCTCAGATAAAATATAAAGGAATTAAAGTTTATTGTAGATATGTTGATGATGTATTTATATGTGCACATAATGAAATAATAGTTAATTTGTTTAATGAGTTAAATATGATTAATAATGTAAAATGGGTGTTAAATGAAGAGAAGGAAGATTCTATAAAGTTTTTAGATATATTTATTAAAAGAAATAATAATGTGTTTGATTATAATATGATTTTAAAGCCTGTGGAAATTAGGGGTTATATTCCATATAATTCTAAAGTTCATATGAGTCATAAATTAGCTGGTTTAAAGTCATTTTTATTTAGAAATGATTATTTGTGCAAATTTATTAGTGATAAAATTGAAAATATTAATGTATATATTACTGATATGTTGAATGTTGGTTATGGAAGGAATATTATTTATAATACAATTACAAAATATAATCAAAATAAGAGTAATAATAAGATAATATTAAGTAAATTAAAACGTGATAAATGGATTTCTATTCCTTTTATATCTAATCAACAAGCTAAATTAATTAATAAACTTTTTAGTGGTTTGT
The DNA here is from genome assembly GCA_028023455.1 of Epiperipatus broadwayi. Taxonomy (NCBI): domain Eukaryota; kingdom Metazoa; phylum Onychophora; class Udeonychophora; order Euonychophora; family Peripatidae; genus Epiperipatus; species Epiperipatus broadwayi. Next base: position 918,746 of record JAQFVV010000046.1, on the reverse strand, counting down.
GTAGAATTTCTTTTTTCTCTTCAAATAATATAAATGATATGATAAATAATTCCAAAGCCAAGATTTCTAAGTTTGAATTAAGTTCTATTATATGTATGTTGGAATGTGGTTGTGGAATAAAATATATAGGGGAATCCAAATGTACATTACAAAAACGATATAATGATCATAAGACATTATATAAACGTGTACAGAAAGAAAATATATCTTCAGTAAATATGAATACTCCATCAATTATATTTGATCATAATAAAACATGTAATTATGGTTTTAAATTTAATAATAGAGATATAAAAATTATTCAAATTGAAAGGTGTAGTGAAAAACGTAAAATTAAAGAGGCAATGATGATATCTAGGAATAGAGGTGGTTTAATGAATAAACAATCGGCTAATATAAAGACAACAGAATTGTGGGAAATTTGAATAGATTGAATGATGGGTAATGCAAGTTTTTATTTTTTGTACGTTTGTATTAACAGTTGATAAAGATTGTCAGTGAAACAATTGAAAGTACTTCTGGTAAAGAATATATTATTTAATTTTGAATACTGTGTTAAATATATTTGTTTGAATTATATATATATATATATATATATATATATATATATATATATATATATATAACATAGATATAATAAAAATCTTTTCTAACAACAAAATGATATATAATAATAGCTGAATATAGTCATATAATCATCACAAATAAAACATATAAAAGCCTTATATATATATATATATATATATATATATATATATATATATATATATATATATATATATATATATATATATATATATATAGTACCAATATTGAAATTAGCACATACTAATTTTTGCTCTTTCATAAAATATTAAAATAATCTTTTGTAAAAGAAAAATGTATTTAAATGTTGAATAGTTTATTACAGTTTATTTTTGTAAAAGAGTTTGAAATAAAAGTTAAAAAGTTAAACTAAAGGTTTTATAAAAAGGAAGTAAAGAGTTTATTATTATTAGTTGAAATACAATTTAAAAGGTTTAAAAAATATATATAAATCTCTTTATTTAAATTAAAGAAGAAAAATAATCTTAAAACTATTTTTGATTTTAGAATAGTAAAATATATATTTGCATGCGAATGTAAATAAATGTAAGCTTGTTAATAAGAGATTTAATAAATGTGTTAAAATCATATTGAACAACACATGAAAATAAATCTTGAAATAAAATATATTTAAAAACACAGCGGTGGGCTATTAAAGACATAAAAACAACACGTTTTGAAATGGCTACTACTAATTAAACAATCTTCAAAAACATGTTGTCATAGGATTAATTACTAAAGGAAGTTTGATAACACCTATTGCAACTATTGCCAGAAAATATTAAAACAAAAACAATTCACATCTATAAATAGCCAGATTTTTATTGGAATTTGCAGTTTCAGCCTAGTTTTCAGTATCAGTCTTGTTTAAATTATGTATCCAGAAACAGAAATGCATTGTTGAGCAGCTTTAGGAAATAAACACTCTTATTTCAGCCCTTAGTCCTATAAGATCAGCAAGACCTGCCTGTGAAATAATGTGTACCTAACAGCTCAGAAATCCTCCGTCAATGTTCAGCTGTCTCCAAGAATAAAACCAACGGATTACCATCAAATCTTCTCAAGAAACATCAAATCTAACTGGCTAGATATCCTTTATTAGATATACTCCATCAGAAGCAGCTAACAACAAGCAATATCCATGTTCCAAAAATCCTAGGTAAACCATTTTATTATTCTCATTTATATGTAGTAGCCACCACTGTAATTCGTAAATCCTACAGAGACAAGTAATTTGAACTTTATAAGTAAGCATAAAATGAACTATTGATGTGCGTGTTTGTGAATGTTAGATAATTTAAAATGTCAAATATTATATTGCTTTTTCATAAGATATATTATATTGTGTTAACTTAAAATGTGTGTGTTATTTATAGATTTATAAAAATGTTTATAATTAGTAAATGTTAGTTATTAAATTGTCTTTAAAATTAAACTTTATTTGTCGGTCAATTTTTTTTATCAAATTTTTTTTATCAATTCTTTTTCTATATTTTATTACTTATTAAAATTAGACTGAGCTAGTTTTTGGGATCGTTTCGAGCCTGGATTATGAGCCCACTGACCAAATACGTTGTTTATTCTTCTGAATAGATAGCTGGCACCCGGGGTTTACTCTGAAACAAATAAAGTGTTTGGATAGTAGGGGTTTGAATCTAGCAGTCGAGGTGAGCCATTGTTGATAGTTAAAGCTATCAATAATATCTTCCATTTTGCTCAAACATGATGGTTCATTCACTTAACATTTATAAGATTATAAATGTATTATGAAGAAGTATGAAACCAGCAAAACATATATATGTGTAAGTGTACTTCATTTGGCAGAACCATCCGGTACAATATATATATATATATATATATATATATATATATATATATATATTCTAATATTTTCATGGATAAATGATTTCATATTATTATTATTATTATTATTATTATTATTATTATTATTATTATTATTATTATTATTATTATTATTATTATTATTATTATTATTATTATTATTATTATTATTATTATTATTATTATTATTATTATTATTATTATTATTATTATTATTATTATTATTATTATTATTATTATTATTATAAATGATTTCATATTATTATTATTATTATTATTGGGATATTTCATGTGGTAAAATAGCCAAATAGCTGACGTTTTGGTACAATAACAAATACCTTTTTCAAAGCATTGCATTGAGAAAGACACTTTGAAAAAGGAACTTGTTATTGTACTGAAACATCAGTTATTTAGCTATTTTACCACACGGAATATCCCAAAATTAATATATATATATATATATATCAACTCTTTTTACTCATCATACTAGTTCTCCATCTCTCCAATTCTCTATTTTTTATTAATGCATCTATTCTTGTATCCCATTCCTTGCCACAATAATACTCAACACTTATCTTAACACAAGCATTTCACCATTTATCCAAATCTTCTGCATACTATACTACCATTCTCACCCATTTTGTTGCCATTCATCTACTCATAAGCCAATTAAATACTATTTGGGCTATTCTCTTATTATCCAAAAAATGAAATCTACTGAACATTTTCATTTGGCTTTTTGAATCTCTCATATTAAAACTTAACCATTCCATTGTCCTTGAATTGCTTCTTTGGCATCCACACATCTGCATTTAATCCATGTCTTACTACTTTTTTTTGCACCTTTTCATTGTATATTTCATGCAATTCCCATCAAGGCTGCCGATGTGACACAGTGTGTGAAAAGATTATTTTTACGAGTTTTTATACCCATTGCATATCAAAACTATATTAACTTAGCATAACATTTAAATCTGTGCAGATATTAGAAGTTTATTTCCCTTACTATATTTTATATTATTGGATGTTGTTTAGTGTATTTTACTTCACATACACCGGAAAACAGGTATATATTCCAAATCTTTTATAAATCTTGACTTTTATTAAATTTATTTTAGGCTTTTATTCTATATGAATGATTTTCATACTTATGCAGTATAGAAATATCTAAACCATTCTGAAATTATTTTGACTACATTGCAAGTAAAGTAATAATTTTATTGTCCACTACAAAAACAAAACCTTTTTTCATATGTCATAGCATTGGCCGGAACGCGAACCCACAACCGTCTGCAACCCACTACTTGCTTGCAAGGCAGCTGCGATGACCTCTTGGCTAACAATGCTTGACAAAAAACAAAGCCTTTTATGTATTATTTTAGCAAATATAATAATATACAAGTGCCAGCAATTTAATAAAGGTCTATCTTTGTCCATATCAGGTAATAAATGACATTTTTTTACATAGCAGTATATATGATAGCTTGAATACTTAGATCTTCATTCTAAATAATATAATATGTAAAAAGTATGCTAACATCGATTGCAGAAGATATATGAAAATGCAAAGTTTTGGTTTTTTATTTTTTGGAAAAAATTATACAAAATAATTTTTTGTATTTATTATCAATCTTTAATTTTAATTATATTTCCCAATCAAATCTAAACTTGTAATAGTGAGCAAACCAGTGAACTCTAGATGGCGATGTACATATGCCTGGAACGTTTTTGGATGGAAAATGTTTGTAAAAGCAATTGCTTTTGACACCTTTTTATGATTACATTCTTTGTCATACTAATAAATTATAAATTTTAAATATTTAATTGTCCTGTGCAAATAATTTAGTTTTTTTAAATTACTTTTGAAAAGCAGACCGTCCTAAAATGTTTATAGCTCAGAGTTTGACTAAAATAAAATAAAAAAACATCACAAGTGATAAAGTTGGGCTGTGATTTATAGAAAATGATATCTAGACATTTCTATTCTATCTCAAAACAAAACAGAGAAAACAGCGGTCTAAATGCAGAAAATTCTTTATTTAACTATTTTGATTATGATAAAATATAATATGAATAATTCAGAATGAGCATGATTAAATTAGAAAATGTATTGTTAAAGTATGCCTAACTTACAGAATAATTTTATTTTAGCTTATCTATTTATAATGATGTCATTAAAAACCAAAAAGAGGGCAGCACTGATCAAAGAATTCCTGTGTTGGAAATTGTTTATTCCACATACTTCATTTATCATTTCATTAATTCCAATTTATGTCAGTTATGAACTTGATACACTTTTAAAATTTTAGTTTAAATATATATTTGACATATTTTAAATAAAATTTAAAATGACATAGAAACTGTAAAAGATATATTGTTCAATTTGATAAACTTTTACTATTAAATTTATAAACTTCTAAGGATGTCATTTAACAAATGAAAAAATAATTTTTAAAATGCCATGAGTACTGCAAGAGAATCACTACCAAATTTGACAAACTTTTGCGATTTCTCTTTAAATATATTCTCACAGGATAAATTAAGCTTTAAATATATTTAATTAACACATGAGAAATTTTTTTTCGATGATATGATATTAATATCCATTAATTAATTAAAATACTAACATATATATGAAAATAAAAAGATAGACTAAATATAAGAAATAAAAAATAACCATGAAGGAAAAGGTCCCATTATTTACCTTCTGAAAAATGTTCGCATACAATACATAAAAACGGGTAACTTTTCTACCTTATTGAAAATAATATTTTTTTCTCTGTCTGTCTATCTATCTATCTATTTATCTATCTATCTATCTATCTATCTCTATCTATCTATCTATCTATCTATCTATCTATCTATCTATCTATCTATCTATCTATCTATCTATCTATCTATCTATCTATCTACCTCTCTATCTACCTACCTCTCTACCTACCTACCTCTCTACCTACCTACCTCTCTACC
>JAQFVV010000046.1:863349-910849 GCA_028023455.1 Epiperipatus broadwayi | reverse complement strand
TTAAACAAAATTAAAATTTATCCAATACAATATTTTAAAACAATCCTTAAAATATATTTTTACTACTGTTTATATATACAATCCATGTAAATATTGTGCAACTTTGGGGAATATCTAAAGGCTGTTAGTACATGATACATGCATTGTTTCATATGTGGCTATTCATGAAGGTTGGATGAAGTACCAGCCACTTTTATATTTCAACACATTTATGACCATTAGTGCAATTATCAATAATATTTGTTAATCAAGTTTATTAATCAAACCATGTGTAAACATAACAAAAGAATGGATAGACACTTATATAAAGGCATAAAGAAAATGGATTATCTCATAAATTTACAGTATTGTAGTGAGATATAGGATCATCACCAGGTACCCTAAGGATTAAACAGTCTTCTCTTCATTCTCAAAACTTCAGCATTATGATATTTATTAGTTAATTTAAAAATCCACATATTTATTGAAGATACATCTATTGTACCAGACACCATACATATATTCCAACACTTGATGTCGCCAGCAGCTTTGATACTCCCTAGAACAGGTTTCTCTGGACATAGTTGCTGAGATAATCCTGGCTCCATATAAGGAAAAGTCATAGTGCATAACATCATATCAAATCATATAGAAAACTGATTTTGAAGTGAGTATATGTAATAATGACTTAGTTATTTTAATCCACTAATAAATATTTGTTGAACTATCTCAGCTTAAGTAAGAGACTCTCAACTAAATAAACAATTGATTTGACAAATATCAGACACCAAACAACAGGTAAGTTTAAATAATCAAAATGATATTTATTAATTACAAGGATTATTATAAAAATATAAAATATATAAGAACTATCAAATAAAATAAGGTAGTACTTTTTATAGATGGTTACCTATTAAGTAAGACTTATTTGAATAGTTGTTTCATATCATTATATTTATCTACACCATGGATAATAATGGTCAAGGCTAAATGGGTTTATAAGTAACCATTAGAAACTGGACAACATTTAGACAATCCAACATAGTTAACAATCACCAATTGTTAAACTATTGTCCATACTTTGAGTGCAATTTTTAAATTATAAGTGCAATTTTTATATTAGTCTGCATTCAGAACAGGTTATATTTATCTGTTTAAGGATATATATATATATATATATATATATATATATATATATATATATATATATATATATATATATATATATATATATATATATATATATATATATATATATATATATACATTTAAATTTTGTTTTACCAATAATTTCAATCTCTGTGGTCAAGTTGCAATCTTTTATATTTATATAAATATATGGGATCACATATAAAGGTGGGATTTCACCTCTATTGTTTAAAAGGGGTTACCTTGACAACAGTTTGAGATTGTTGATTGTTATCTATATTCGATTGTCTAAGTATTGACTGGTTTCTGATGGCTATCTATACTAATATTCTAGCGAAACCAAACACTATAAGGGTTTTATAAAACTGTTGGGTTGAAATGAGGGTTACATTGCATACAATTTAAAGTAACCTTTCTTCTTATCATTACTACCTGCACAGATCCATATGATATGCTAAGGTGCAGTGCAGTGTGATAAAAACCACTGCAAAAAAGAGATATAGTGGAGTTTTAATAGGCCATTCTATTGCACCCAGCATCCATAGCCATACACATTTTGTCAGGTTTTGATAGCCCACACACTTTTATATTTCAATATTTATTGTATACATATAACTAATGAACATTTTAAAACATTCTTTAGTAAGAACTCTACTAGAAAAATTTTAGTTTATGGATTTCTAATTTTATTTTATATAAGGGGAATTTCATTTGCTATTACTTTTGCGCCCATTACTAATAGCAATGAATTATGAAACTGATGTAATTTAAAATCCACTTACGATATTTTATCATTCAATGGTATGAAATTTTGAAAGTAACTTAAGGTCTATTGATTACATAATTTTAAAAGATTTCATAACTAAAAAAATAATTCATCGATGAAAAACACACATACAAAATATCTTTTACTAACAATAAATTATTAATATTAGTAAATTCTACTTTTTAAAATCTAATAGTAATTAGTTTACATTCAGAATACAAGTTTACAAGTAGAACAATGGATAGGGTCTGGCTTATAGACTATAAGGAAAGTTCTTGTAAGTCTTATCAAACTGCAACCTTCTGAGTTAATGTTCCTTGGAATACATACATGTATGTTTTCTTATCTAATCACACATTGATGGCTTTGATTTAAGGTTAAGTTAGTAGAAGTGTTATTGTAGATTGGTAGAAATCAGATGGTCAGTTATATAATTAGCTTATATCATGCTGATATAGAGTTATGACTGAGAAAAAGAGTCTGCCTTGGTGTAAATGCCACAGCCATTCATTATTTTAGCAATAATAATGGAAATGGTTGGCTCATCTATTTGATAGCGATGAACTTCTTTTAGCTAGCCATGCCACATTTAGTAGACATTGGAAATCAATGCTGATAGTTATTTGGAATAAATGGATTAACAGCAGGTGGAAAGTTCCAGAAAAGTTCAATAATGAGAAGCAATTGGAGTCTATACAAGAACATTCAAATAATAAAACAATTAAATTATGAAGTTTTTATATGTTTCAGTCCATTTCCCAGAAACTTCCAGAAATATGCATTAATAAAAAAATAACTTTAAGTAAGCCAGGATTGAAACACTAATGACATTTATTGCTAATTAACTTTTAGAATTTTTATTTTGACTATGCCCACTATAATCACATTCCCGACTGAAGATTAGATAATTACAAACAAAAAGACAGAAAAATAATCTTGCATAAAAATAAGATTTTTTTCTCATCAAAGGTCACTTTTTTTCATAATGTAGTATTGAAAAATTAAAACATCAATTTTTAAATATAGGGGATTTGAACTCAGACTTTCAAGTAACCTTCAACTATTCACACTGTCTCATACTATCGATACACGTGTAGAAACCAGCACTCATCAGTTGGTCCAGATTATCATCTCCCAGTCATATATATATATATCAAAATATTAATAAATAACAAACTAACCAAAGGAAATACATATAAAAACAAAAAAAGACTTATAAATCCAATACATAATATAATATATTTCAACCAGAGGACTGGTTTTCATCAGAAAGAAAACCAGTCCTCTGGTTGAAATATTATATTATTTCTTGGATTTATAAGTCTTTTTTTGTTTTATATATATATATATATATATATATATATATATATATATATATATATATATATATATATATATATATATATATATATAAAATCAGTGTTCAGTTTATATTAAGATAGCAAATCTTTATACTTTAATGGACGAATTTCAATCCACACAACTTCCAACTCTTCAGCCATCCATACCATTGAAAATCTGATGAGAGATTGCCCAAATCCCATGCTGATGCCAGTATTGTTATTATGCCCATGTTGATCTCAAGTGATTCTGACCCCTCATGTATAGGACAGTATCTATTTAAATACATAAAGAGGGAATGGCAGAATGCAGGCTTCCATGTATAAGAATGTATGTATTTCAAATCTTAAGCATGATTTTATATATATATATATGCTGGTATATGTGTACGTTTTATATATTCGATCGCATCTTTTTAAAATACTGAGTTAAAAATAAAATTTGATTACAAATTATAACGCTTTACTGACCTATCGTTATTCATATATATAAGTATAATAGGAGACACATCCAAATGTCTCAATACATATATTTATAATGAAAAACATATAAATACCTATATATTACGAATAGAAATCTAGGAAGTGCATATCTTGGAATTTATTTACCTTATATTAATATTATAAGCAATTAATCCAATTAGAAAGGGATCGATGATCAATAGAATACAATTTAATAATAATAATAAAACTCTTGAAAAAAATACATATTGGAATATATTCTCTAAACAACATGCCACGAATATATGCAACGAACCTATATATTATTTACATGTGAGTGCGAGAGATAATTAAACAATTTTGTTATACTTTTTTTTTGGATTTTGACATGTCTTGTATATATTAATATCAGTATATCAGAGTATATGCTTAAAATTAATAATACTAATTAATAGTTTATGACATGAGACATATATTTAAAATAAAATACTAAAAAAAACATTACTATATTGCTTTTAATAATTCTTGTATTATTACTTTATTTAAATAATACATAAACATAGAAGAGACAAAAGCATCTGCATATTGCTTTACATTATTTTATTTTATTAACATGAGCAAAGCCATGGGTAATCCTAATGTATCTACATTGTGACCTTTGGTTTGGATCAAATAAACCAAAGATGATGAGTTGAGAACAATGCTGATTTGGAACAGTTTGAAAATATTTTTTTTTCATAGAAGAATTGCAGATGAGATCAAACATAGAATAGATATTTTTTTAAGAAACTAAAACTTCATATAGCGATTGTGTGACATATAAATAAAATTATGTCTGTAATTTATTGAAATGTCTACTTTATAAGTGTCTTAAGAGCATGAAAGGAAAAAGACCCCCACATATAACAAAATTGTGAATATGTTTATTCATAAAGGTTTAAGTGTTGAATTGGACAATAATATTTAAAAAGTGAAAGTTTAATATATGAAAACGATGGGAAATTTAACTTGCTCGTAATAGCACTTGTGAATATTTAATTTAGGGGGATGACTACAAATTTTTTTAAGAAAAACTATGAAATAGGTTTAAGGCTGTTTGAACTTCTCTACAAGCAGATAGTGAAGACTATTAATAAATGTGCATGTGTGGGTGTGTGCGATATATAAATTTTTAATTGTACGAACAATTCCAAATTTTTATATATCATGCAATATATTATTAGAAAGGGGATTGAGAGAATAATTGTTTCATACCAGTTTTAATTAAATCAATAATTATAGTCATTCAAAAATTTTAAATAAAAGTTTTAGTTTACTCCTTTGATTGAAAAAAAAATATCTCAATTTATTCCAACATTTTTTTTTTTTACTTAGAGTGGGAAAATTTCAAGCACACCATATGGGGTAGGCCATGTTTTGAATAATAATTGTCAAAATTATGTTTAATGAGCCAATTGACACTTAATACCAAGGGTTAAAGATTAAGTAGGTAGATCAGAGAATGATGGATTAAGTAGGTAGATCAGAGAATGATGGACAATCAAAGTTTATAAAAAGGATAATGCACTGGTGGAGGGGGCTTCTCAAAATTGTTTGTGATAGCTTTGCACGCAATTAAATTTTCTTCTTAATTTGTTTTAGTCAAATTTATATGCTTTGATGGGTGACATCTTCTGACTTATGAATTATTTAAATGTATAGTGTAATTATAAAATATACCCTGGATCTCCTTCAGAAGTTAATTATAGCTGAAATTGTCAGCACAACAAATGTTAATAAATCATGTCTAATGCAATGCATCTAACCCAGATAGTGCAATAGTCCCAGCGTAAGATATTTCAGATAAAAACGTTTATTGATATTTATTCTGTCAAAAATGTTTCCCCGTATAATACTTAGATGGATATGTTTAATAAAGCATAGGAGAAGACTAAAAAAAAACAATGTCTTTAATTGTGCATCTGTGTTATATTGATGACAAAGACATAACCAAATCTAAGCAGGATATTCTTAATATTAATTGCTTTTATCAGAGAAAACTTTATGCTTTCGTATGAAAATATTTTTAGGAAATTTTAGAATACCTATTAGAATAGCCAAAGTAGAAATAAGAAAGAAAGAAAAATATTGAATGAAAGATTTAATGAAACATATTGTAACTGTGCAGTAGTGAGCATCAAGTCTAAACTAAACATTTGATTTGAATTGGTAAAATTTAATAAAGGAAATGAATAACCCAGGAAATGATTTTATTCGTAAAGAGTGAGAAATTAAACCCTACTAACAAGTGAATATGGAATAATTGATATTGCAAATGTATACTTTTCTATGATGAATTGGAGCCAGGCTACTGACAAGTAATATAATTATGTTATTAAATCAGCGTCTCAAAATTTGTTTTGTCACAAATAAAGTTGCGATTTGGATACTTTAAATTTGCCAAGCCATGGCTATGTATCTACTTCCTTAGGATAAAATGTGTATTAAAACACTGAAAAATTTTTCAAAGGGAGAACAGTCACCGATGAGGTAGTATGCTGGAAAGACTTTAAGTATTTTTTTTTCTTTATTATTATATATTTATTATGCCATGTGTTGAATTTTATTTAATATACATTTTTAATTAGGTATAAAAAAAAATTGACTTGGTATTAAGTTTCAGTAAGAACAGAAAACCTAATATTATTCAGTATTTAATCACTTTAGCCCATACATTATGGAATGCTTGAGAATGGACCATGAAAGAAGTTTACAATATTGCTATGCTAATAGTTTAAAATCAATGTTTGCATGCTTGGTTGACGTATATATTTTATGTATTTGTTTCTTATGCCCTAATAGATGAATGAATTAAGATAAGATGTGTCTAAATAGATGATGCACATTTCTTAGTCTATAGTATTAATACTTTAATGAAAATTTATGCTTAAGTCACATTAGAGTAGTTTTAAGATTATCGCTTCATACATCAATAATGATACCCTTAGGTTAAGTGAGAGTGCAAATGACCTTTGTTTGTTCGAGGTGAGCTTAATTTTTGCTACCTTGAAGGCTGAGATGGAGCAAAGCTCTTTCGATTATATGTATTTAACTTTGAAGATTTACAGATATCAAGGATATCTTCACAGCTCTATTATCAGTTTGCTTCAAAAGAAATAAATATCTTATACTGTTGTAGTATGTGGGGATTTAGCATACCCTTTTCTAAATGTGTAGCGACAAGTTCCTCACATATCTTATGACCTCAGATAGAAGGTCCACTTCGATTTATACTGTCACCAAGATGTTGTTTATTGATTTATTTTCTCTGACGAGGGTATTATCATTATCACCATGGATTTAATTAAATATCGTTTACTGTTTTGCAGGTCATTGTATTTTAGAAATTGAAGTATATTGCAGCTGAGTTTAGCTCATAGCTTGTTATGAACCATAATTATTCCAAATTAAATGTTAATAATTTAAATCCAGACAAGCAATTCATATCATATACAGCTCATGCTGAAGCAATTTACTGCTGGACTGGTAAGACAATGGTAGTGAAACTCATGATGGGGAAATAGTATACAATACAAGGATGGGTGCATGAATGCAACTTCTTACATTATTACACAATGATAGAAGTTAAGTATTAAGTTTATGGGGAGTAACATATTATAAAATTAGTTGTAGGTTTAAATACTAAAAATAAAATAGTTTCTAAGGTACGGTGAATTTTTTAGTGGGGAGAAAAGAAACATTGATTTAATTTGGTAAGAGCTTAAAGTTAACTGTTCTAATAATGATAACATTTATTGTAATATTAGTAATTATGAAGCTCTGATTCAGAAAAGAAAATAATTGATGTCTATGTCACAGGTCAAATTTGTCCCAGTACTATAATATGAGTATCGATGTTGGGACAAGGGCTATATCCTATATGAGATGATCCCAGAAAGAACTTGTAATACGTAGTCAATGTCGATCCATTATAAATATGTTTTGTGATTACTATTTCATTATATTCTTTTGCCAATTAGATCACTATAATGTTCGTGTTTATATTGCATTATTTATCATTAATGTGTTAATAAATATTTTGTTTTGAATTTAAACATTGGTGTTGTGTCTTAATGCTTGAGTAGCCATTGGTTCTAGAAATTTGATATATAAAAGTTGTAGAAAATATTCCATGCTTTCCTTATGAAATATTGCTACTAAATTAATATCTTATTTTTTTTATTCATTGGTTGAGATTTGAGAATTAATCTGCTAAAACATTTACTTATATTTGAAATTATAATTATCATATGGCAAACATCTAAGGAAAGAATCTAATTTTAAATTTAATTTTTAGTTTATTACGTTTATGCTTTATGACTAATGTCACGAGTGTGAATGAAATCTTTTTCCACTCCGGATAATTGAAGGCATTCCCAGTCAATGAGGATCTAATCAAAATTTAGTGTAAATACATATTTTATTTAAGCAACTAATTAGTAGTTTCTATTATTATTATTATTATTATTATTATTATTATTATTATTATTATTATTATTATTATTATTATTATTATTATTATTATTATTATTATTATTATGATAATGATGATGATGATGATGATGATGATGATGATGATGATGATGATGATCAGGATTATTATTCTTAGCTGAGAGTAGACATTAGCTTCCAGAATGAGTGTATGTGTATTCGACTTAAATTCGCTGGGATAGTGTTCAGTAGTCTGATATAAACTTGGAAGTGATTAGATGATACTCCATACTATAAATCTGGATCCTGAGAACGAGAGAATCACTATCATAAATTTTTCAAAGAAGAGGATTTATTATTGCTGGTATACTGTAATACTAAAGAATTTATTGAGATGGGAATATCGTACATTCTGCTCTTGTAGGTGTCTGAGAGATAACATCTTGGAGAACAATGTTTGGTGGTAGAGATGTGATGAGAAAAAATTAAATATTTTAAAAGTAATTAATTATAACTTTGGAGGTTGAGTCTGTGGTGAAGAATTGTTTTCACTTTCAATAATTTGTCATTTGATTCACTTACATTTAATAATTGCTAAATTAAAGATGAGAACAAAACGTACTATTATAACTTAAATAATTATGATTTTTTTTTTTTGAAAATTTTGTTGACTTGCTTTCCTCATGGACATACAAATTGTCGAGTGATGATGATCTTAAGTGGGCACAACAGCTGTTTCATTTAGTTACAATTTGACCACCCTGGTAAATAAATTATTGCACATATCTCTCTCTGCCACTCCCGCTCCATCTCCATCTCTATCTAGCTAAGTGGAAGGTTACAAATAATTTTAACGGTAAACATAATAAAATATATATCTTAACTAATAATAAAATTAATATAATATATTTATAACAGGTATTTATAGTTTTTACTATATATATATATATAATTGAATATTTATAAATACAGTAACTAGATATATGTAAAGTATAACTTTCAAAATTTTATCCACATCGGAGCACTTTTGACTATCCTCTTAGTCTTTGTCAGCTAACACATTGGAAAAAAGAACAAAAGAGGACTTGCTGTTATTAAAAAGGGTTCAGAAAAGAAAACAAAATTGCAAAGTAAATAATAATGTTTCAGCATTCATTTTTTATGATCATAATAAGTCATGTATTTATGGTTTAACTTCAATTATAATAATGTAAAATTATTACAAATTGGAAAAAATAACAACAAAAAAATAAAAGAAGCTATGCTAATACATATACAAACAAGACTTAATTAACTATTTATATGATTATTTATATAGGTATTTATATATTTATTAATATAGTTCCAACTGCAAATAATGAAGACACTTATAAATAGAATAACATTTATTGAATAGAAAGAAGAGAGATGAACAGGATAGATTACATACTGTGGTATTTAAAATTAAATAATCTGTTTATTTTTATGGAAATATATTTTGACGGGGATAAACATAAATATTATACCCTATATTTTGATGGGGATTGGGGATTTTATAAACATAAATATATTATACCCTTGTAATCCATAAGTAGATGCACATGAATACAAATCAATCAATTATGACTTTGAATTTAAATATTTTATTTATTTAATCTTAAAGAAATCTAAAATGGACTATTATTCCCAGGTTGGATTTAGATTACCTAGAGCTATGGTGAATGAATAGATGGAGACTTAACTTTAAAGAGTTACTTTGGGCATCATGGCCCTGCATCATTAGTGGATTGTCAATGGTGGATTGGTTTGGTGATCTGAGTGGCAGGATTTATGAGCCACAGGTTTATTCTTGATTCTAACCAAAGGAGCATCTGGACAATACACATCTGCATTATCTAGAATTTGGGGTGGCTGGAAGTCTTCAGTCCATTGGCCTAATGTAGCCTTTTGCTAATTCTGAGATTAGATGATCAGGCTCATGGAAAAGTATAGATGGCTCTGGATTCACTGCCTATATAAAAATAAGTGAAACATACAGGAAGTAAAGGTAACAAATATTTTAAAGACCATTGCAGCACACTTATGTGTAGCAACTCAATTATGAGAATGAAAGTATGACTTAATTAACCTTTCAACCTATATTGAAATTAAAATAACAAATTCCCTTTATAATATGACATGTATTCTCATTTAACAAAATAGAAATTTATTTGAAGATGTAACCCATCGACAATTTAATAATATTTTTTAAAATTTATCTATAATACACTCAAACAGATAATTACCCATAATACTGACTGATCTTTTAGTCCGTTATTTATTATATTGATTTGCAAAAGATAATTTACGGCTTTGATCACATATATAAATGCATTCTACACATATATAAATAAAATACGGACATTTCAAATAATTAAAACTTTTTTTTACCTTATGAAAAAAAAATTATAAAACAGAATTAAATACATTTATTTTCTTACATAATTATAGGGCAACACTTAAGCAATTCTATGCATATAAAAATGTTGATCAATAAAACTATCGCTTATTATCCTTCAATAATTCTCTTTTTGAGCAAGTTTTAAGAAAGAGAAAAAAAAAAACTATTTTTTACTTGAAATGATGGGGGGGGGGGGAGTCAAAATACAAAAAACAAAAAAAAAAGCACACTTTGACAAAGTTAATAATATTATAATCTTTACTAAATTTAAGACTAGTGCATAAATAATAAGAGTTTAGTTATGATTAATAAATAGACATTCAAATTTACTTTTGATTAAAGGTTTACCAGCACTACTGTAGTGGCTCCTGAAATGGATCTATGCGTGGTCAGAACATAAACACACTGTGCTCTATGGATTACTTTGAAATGCTCTAACTATGGTAGTTCAAGGTTTCTCAGGACCAGCATAGTAATTGAGAGGAATGTGGATGTCTTTGCTTATGTTGATGGAACTCTCATCTTGACATCGCGCTTCACTGATGACCATGGAGAAACCTACACCAGATTTGCCACTTTTGGTGATAGGTAATGTAGACATATCTAATTTTAATTAACAATAGTACAGATCAAAAATCAGTTTTGTAAAATATAAGAGTCTCTTTTAAAAAGGAAGCAGAATCTCAAACAATGCCCTCTCCCCAGCTTATATCTCTATTTTATACACCTTGGGTACATTTTTGATTTCTAACAAATTTGATCCTTTTCTAACTTTAATTGCAATTCCATCAACAATTTATTTCTTCATTGACTAACTCACTGCTGAGTCGGTTTCCTTGAATTTGTTTATATTTTCTATCTAACACCTTTAATTATGACTATCCAATTTTAACAATAGATATTTAAAGAAGGCATCATCATTTACTCATGTAATGGCTAATTTCCATTACCAACTCTTTTCCCATTATATGTGATACATTAACATTTATTTAATTAATGTAAACAGCTTTTAATTTAAAATAACACACTTTTAACATTAAATAAGGTATACTTGTACACACACATGCACATATTACTTATGTGTATGAATTTTAAGAAAATGCAAATGGGAAAAATGAAGCGAGAATGAAGCAAGCATATATGCACGCATATATGAACCGCTACAATATCTATCTATCTATCTATCTATCTATCTATCTATCTATCTATCTATCTATCTATCTATCTATCTATCTATCTATCTATCTATCTATCTATCTATCTATCTATCTATCTATCTATCTATCTATCTATCTATCTATCTATCTATCTATCTATCCATCTATCCACCTATCCATCTATCTATCTATCTATCTATCTATCTATCTATCTATCTATCTATCTATCTATCTATCTATCTATCTATCTATCTATCTATCTATCTATCTATCTATCTATCTATCTATCTATCTACCTACCTACCTACCTACCTACCTACCTACCTACCTACCTACCTATCTATCTATCTATCTATCTATCTATCTATCTATCTATCTATCTATCTATCTATCTATCTATCTATCTATCTATCTATCTATCTATCTATCTATAAAAAAAATTGTACGACAAAACAAAATATTTTAATATTAATAAAAAATATGTTTACCTTCATCTTGTATCTTCATCTCAGAATTTCGATCTAAAGTCAAGAAAAAATGGAATGCACTCAAAAATGAATAATACATTTGATTATGGAATCAAAATGAAAACAAGAATAACATTCAAATTGTAAAAATAAATGCACATTTCACAAATATACAATATAGGGTATATGAGCACAGACTTTCACACCACCCACCTCTCTCCACTCTATCTAATAACACTGATACACGTAAACACATATATGGTGAAAAGATAAATAATCACCAATATACGTATTTCATGCTAAACCAGCAATCATCAGTTGGTCCAGACTATCATCTTTACACACATATATAGTATAAGTGCTCAGATATATATTAAGATAGACTATCTTCATAGTTTAAAGGCCTGTCCATTAAACTATGAGGATAGTCTATCTTAATATATATCTGAGCACTTATACTATATATGTGTGTAAAGATGATAGTCTGGACCAACTGATGATTGCTGGTTTAGCATGAAATACCAATATTGGTGATTATTTATCTTTTCAGCATATATGTGTTTAGGTGTATCAGTGTTATTAGATAGAGTCAAGAGAGATGGGTGGT
Source organism: Epiperipatus broadwayi (assembly GCA_028023455.1). Lineage (NCBI taxonomy): Eukaryota > Metazoa > Onychophora > Udeonychophora > Euonychophora > Peripatidae > Epiperipatus > Epiperipatus broadwayi. Next base: position 898,054 of record JAQFVV010000046.1, on the reverse strand, counting down.
GTGAAAGTCTGTGCTCATATACCCTATATTACATATATATAGCCACAGGTATATAACAAGCCTGTGTTTCAGTTATTACAAATATACAATGTAACTATAATTAAAGGATTTGAATACAGACTTTCAAGCTTCCTTCAGTCATCTACTTTATCTTATAAAACCAATATACATGACAACATTTATATTAAAAAGATAAATGATCTCCAATATATGTATTTTAAGATGAACCAGCACTCATTATTTGGTGCAGAACAACATCATCTCTCTCTCTCACTCACACACACACACACAATATATATATATATATATATATATATATATATGTGTCACTATATATATATATATATATATATATATATATAGTGACCTTTAACCACTATAAGTGTCTTTATAATATTTCAACATCCAGAACTCCATACACCTTTTAATAATTGATGATAATGTTATATTTTCTTAAATAATTTCCAAGTATGATAGATCGATTCACAAAATAACCAATTGAGTTTTTTTTATATAGTTTTACCCATATAGTTTTAATCCCATAGCAAACAGATCGATGATGATGTTTTATTATCCATCATCTACACACACACACTTAGGTTCACAATATATATATATATATATATATTGTACCTAATTAAAGTTTCACTTAGTTCCAAAAGGAGCCAAAGGTTATCTTAGCTTAACCTTTTGGTTTGAAATTGTCTGAATTTAAAAAAATAATAATGATAAAAAATGAAAATTAAACTAGTTAATTATAAAAATAGGATAATCTAAATATTTTAATAGTGTCAGTTGGTTTGATAAGGGATGTTAAGTAATAATTTTACATAAGAAAATGTTAAAAAATAGTTGGGAAATGATAAATCATATTTAATGTATTTTAAAGTAACTATTGTATAATTCATTTTAATGACTAAATGATAGTAATGAGATATTATAAATAAGTTGGAATGAATAGTAATAAATTAAAAAAATAATAATCTAAGTTTCATTAAAACAATATAACAGTATTTATTAGATGTAAGTTAGTAGCGTTCCACTTATGAAATTATTTTAAATTAAATATTTGATAATATTTTAGTTTTGTAATTTTAAAAGAATAACTTTTAAACAATATGGAAGTGTGTGTGTGTGTGCAAGAAAGATATATAAACATAAGAAGAAAATAAAAATGAAAAATATTTTAATTCTAATATTTATAAAAAAATAAATAAATAAATGGATGGATATAAATTTATGGAAGAAATATTTAAAAGTTAATAAAGAGGGATAGTTGTGAATTTTATATTTATTACTATTATGTTTAAAAAAATATTATTTAATAAAATAATATGTAACATTTGTTGAACAATGAATTTTTGACTTTGTAGCTGTAAGTCACGTGATTTCGTATCATTAGAAATTGCATTAGTAAATCGACTTTACAGATGATCTGTCAAAAGTAGTAAGGTTTAATAAAATAATTTTATTGGCTTACAAGCCAACTAATATAAGAAATGGGTGTATTAAACAATGTCAGGTATAAAAGAAAAATCTGGAATTCACCAAGAGGCTGATCTTATTTTGATTCAACTAGACTGGATCATAAAATTTTGTTAATAAAAAAGTAATTTTATAAAACTTTATATTTGCTAAAAAAAATAAAAGTATACTTAAAATAATTATTTAAAAATCATCTTGTAAACATGAATTGCTGAAGCTAAAAGTAAAATATTCCATTTTTTCTGACAGTTTTTCATTACAATTGAGACATTAAAATTTATGGTAAAATGTTTGAAGAAAAAATACAGAGTCTCATATTTCATTTACTTTTGATATATTTATTTTTCTTTATTTATAAGTAAAACTTAAATTATTAATTATTGTTATGGCTAAAGACTTTATTGCACAAAACTATAGTATATCTACTATCAAATTAAAAATACACGTGAAGAAGAAATTAAAAAAAAAAGACATTCAAACATTTTAAAATATTAAAATGGAAATGCATTAGCGTCTTTATAAATTAAAATTGACATTAAATTTAATATTGCATTATTAATACATGCTATATACATGTAAATATGCTCTTAAAAGAATAATATTTAAAAAGAAAATATGTATTTTAAAATGCTAATTCTCATTTATGCCAGTAATATGAAAAGAATTTGTTTGGAAGTAAAACTTATAATGAATTTAAAAATATTATTAATAAACTTGTCTCTGTCAAATACATAATGTTTTGTTATAGTGGCCAGTACTTATAAGTAACTTTATGACCATTGATCTTAGTTCATAAAACAAGGAGCGTCCTTAATTATAAACAAAGTCTACTCTTATGTTTTAAAAAATAAATAAAAGGAAATTTGTTAAAAAAAAAAGAAATACATTTTTAAATATTAAGAAATGTTTTTTCAAAAAAAGAGCTCTATTTTAAAAAAAAATGCATTTATCTAAAGAATAACATTGAAAGTTAACTAAATAGATATATTATAATTATTCCACATTTGAACCTAGGATTATAAATATAAAAAAAAAAACATGTACTCAGCTGAAGAATTTATTGTTTTCAATGCCGGCTTATTTTACTTATACTTATGCTTATTATACTTATGCTACTCAGTTGAATAATTTATTTTCCAGTGCCAACTTATGTTTATGCTTATGATGTTTTATTATTTTAATATTTAAAATTATCTTTAAAGATAAAAGAAAGTGAACGTGTTTATATAAAGAACTACTGAAGATTTTCGTTTGGAAATAATTGCCATGTATATAAATGTATTAGTTGAAGCTTCAAATTTAAATAGATATCTTAACCTGGATAAATTGTCTACACATTATGAAATGGAAAAAATCATCATGGAGCTCAAATATGAACTTGAATTAATGTATTATTATTATTTATTTATTTTTATGGTCTGCTTTATTGGTTTTAAAAAAAAAAATGAAACCATAAAAATATTTATGCTATTAAATTTTTTTTGTAACACTTTTGCATAAATATACAGGTAAACTAGGGTTATAATTTTAAAACAAAATAGGTTTACTGGAATGAGCAAATGTTTCTTGCCATTCTTAAGTAAATTTAGTTTATTTATCAAGCATTACACTAGCTAGTATCTATTTAATAATTTTATTATAGAGATTTAAATATCACAGTCTTGTTTTCATATAAATGGGATGTTTTACTCAATTTTTATTTTAAATTTACTAAAGAAGTTTATCAGTGAATATCCATTCATTTGTTTTATGAATGTTATATTAATAATAATTACAAATATTTTATATTCATCAAGAAGTAAATATTCTTGCATTTAATTTACAATTTTAAAAGTCCACTAGTAGATATTTTTAGCATTTAATATTTTGTTATTTGTGCATTGTGCCTAGCCTAGAATTTTATATGCATTTAAGTTTAAAGTATTTTCTACAGTAGTCAGTTGACACATAGTTTGCTTTGTTGGTTCAAACATTGGATATACATTTTGTATTTTATAAATTTCTTGGAAATAACTTATTAGTTTAAGTGAAGTATATATCTTGCTATTAGTTAGAGTTTGTTAGCCTCAAGAGTTAGGCTTAGTTTATAATTTTGAATATGCCTTATGGAGTCAAGAAAATCCTCCATCCTTATTGTATTGTATTTCCATGATTTGATAGTGCTTGTCCCCAAAAGAGGGTATTGTATTGTATTTTTCAGTGATGACAATCACACTTATAAGCATTGGAAATCCCATGAGAGGATTGTGCTTTTCTGGTGGGTGTTCCTGTTCCCAGATGTACTGAAAATGAATTCCAGACATCGTCATTTTGCCTCGAAGTTAGGTATTGTTGGAAGCCACCATATTCTTTTCCAGCTCTGAGGAGTCTAGTATCTTTATATTTTTTGCCTATCATTCATGATGACTTAATGCTAATTCTACCACAGTAGGTGATGTTGCATTTGTTTTAGATTTGTGATGACAAGATATGCTTGTTTGAAGAAATGTAGTTGTAGCTAATTTATGGCTCATAGGTATATCAATGTTTGAATTGTATTGCTATCAGGCACAAGATAACCAACAATAAGTTATATTTATTTTAAAGTATTTTAAGTATGCATATGGTATAAGTGGCAATTCACACATAATAATTTATTATTTTCATCCAGAATTTCGCCACTGGATTTGTAAGTCTGATATATCATTATCTTTAAAACACTGAGGGAATAATTTTATGTGGACTAGATTTATTTAAGAAAAAGTATAACTGATCTCTGATGAATGATTGTCCCAAACACTTAATTTAGTTTAATTTTAATATTAGCTTAATCTGATTTAAACCTATATCTAGCTGTGATATTAGTTATATCCGTGAAACTAGTGATGATATTTTTAAAAAGTATTGTTGAATATGCTTACACCAACTTAGCGTTTGTTAAGTTGAGGAGTATAAAATTAAACTTAGGGTTTTCAATATAAACATAGTTCTGTGTGTTATTCTGATTAGTAGATGACACAATAATGTTATTAATTAGTCCAAATAATTATATAAAATCTTAGTACGGTATTGGCACTGTTTGTATTCCACTATATTTATAAACATTTCTTTTCATTATTAATAAATTAAATTATTATTATTTCAAAAGTTTTGTTTGTTTGTTTTGCTTTTATATGAAAATATATTATTGTCTTGGGTTTCAAGTTCACAAAGTCTTAAATTTTAAAGTTAATGAATCTTCAATTCAGAAATTTACAAGTATATTCTAAGTTAATTAAATATAGTTGATATTGTTTTGAAAATTAACAAGCTATGTTAAAGTAAATGATTCTCATATTGAATCACAAATACAGATAATTGCATTATAGCAGATACATAATTAAATAGTTAGTTAAAAGTTTATTTTTTTAAAAATTATCAGTATATCTTTTCAGACTAAAGATTATGCAATATCAGATTAACAATATTAGTACTTTAGAAAAATATTTTAATTAATATTATTTTAAAGTTGCACATTATCTTATCTTATATTTATTGCACATCATAGATCATCATCTTAAATCTTATATATTTAAAGAATTCTAATCCATTTGCATTTGAGGTCTTTAGTGGTTGTCTGTGAGTATGGAAAGGCATTAAAAGTACTCTTGCTCTTTTCTTTGCTCAAGTAATATCTTAGATAATAGGCCATTATTAGTTAAATTTAAATTGATTCATTAAATTTTATGAATTAATATTTGTTTTGTTTATTATTTTAAAATTGAACATATTATAATTATTTTATGGTCAGCTAAGATGTCACTTATTTATTTATTAATCACAGTAATTCTTTATTAGGCAACTTTACTTAAACTTTACTTTTACACAAGAGTTTTAGTTTTAAAATCCCTGAGGTTATTTACTCTTGTTGTTTTAGTAAATATAATTCTATAAGATAATCTTTTAAAGCAAAGCATCATTGGTCTTATTCAGAGAGTGTATAATCTATTGGTAGGACTAATATGGTAAACATTGGTTAGTGATTTTAGATAATCTTTTGTATGGTTGATTAAAATATCAATTTGCTGTAGTAGTTATGGTTCATCAATATTGGATTTGATCTTTCTTGATTATACATCTCTGATCATCATCTTTTTCTTTAAATTTATTGTAACCCCACTGAGCTGAGTTGTTAAGAGTCTCTAATTTATAGTTCATTTCATTTCATTTCAATTTTATTCCATTTCTTTTCATTTCATATTTTCTATCATTTCATTTCATTTCTCTCTCTCTCCTTTATTCCACCTTCTTATTATACCTCTTTCTCATATCTTTCTATCATCTCATTTCATTTCTCTCTCCTTTATTTTATTTCTTTTCATCTCTCATTTCTCATATCTTTCTATCATCTTAGCCATTTAAAACATTCTTTTCTCATATCTTTCTATCATCTCATTTCATTTCTCTCTCCTTTATTCCATCTTCTTATATCTCATTTCTCATATCTTTCTATCATCTCATTTCATTTCTCTCTCCTTTATTATATCTTCTTTTTATATCTCTCTTTCATATCTTTCCCATCATCTCATTTCTTCTCTCTCTCCATTATATATATATATCATTTCTATTATTTTTCCCATTTCTTTTCCCTCTCAATTCTTTTCTTTTCCATCATTTATTCTTACCATTTTTTTTTACCTCCATTTCATTATTTTCCTCTATTTCTTTTTCTCACCCTCTCTCATTTTATTATTCTCTCTTTTCCTTTTTTTCTCTCTTTCTCTATCTCTCATTCTATCAGGTTACAATTGGCCTCTCTCATTTCATTTTCATCATTTATCTTTATCATTATCTCTCCTTTATTCTATTTTCTTCTTATCTTTCCCTGTCTCTCAATTTCATAAGGTTACAATATATATATATATATATATATATATACATTGTAACATAAATCTTTATAGTTTACTTCTATCCACAGATCATCTTGTGGCACCAAAATTAATATATACTTTCATAAATCTATAAAACTTAAACTAATTCTCTCACTACTCTTTATAGCTTCCTCATCCACAGATCATTAGGCCCTTTTGGTGCAGCACCAAAATTCACTTTATGTAACCTCAACTTTATTTCATTTTACGTAGCTAGTCAATTGATACTAACCTTGGAATCAAACAAGGATGGCTATTGTGTTTATCCAATGATATTAATAATAAGATTAAGTATACCTGGGCACCAAATTGCAACTATGAAATCACAATGCCCACAAGAGATCATCTACCATCCTTATTGCTATAGAAGATAAAGGATAAAGTAATTAAATTTTCTCTCAAAAATATATAATGTTTATAAATCCAATTCAATTTATTGTGGTCTTGGTTTTAAACCTAGGAACAATTATGCAAATATTTCCATGATTAATTCTTATTACTAACTAAATAATAATGAACAACATTCTTCCACAACTTTAATATAAATATATGATCTCGAGTGGTAACTATGAGAATGTTGTATACATTTCTAATGCATACATGATTAGTAATAAATTAGAAATCGATGCAGAAGCTCATAACTTATGTTTATAATATAAAATTATTATTTAATTTAAAATAGGATACAAAAATGTTATAAATAAATCCTTCCCATTTAATTCCACTACATTATTTTTCATTCTCAGCATTTATCACTTTCAATAGTTAGAATTATATAACACTGAATGTCTGTATTATGTTCTCCTTTAAACTGATAACTCTCAATTATATTCTCTTAAACCTGCACATATGCATTCCAACAGACTATAAATTCATCATCATTATTATAATGGTATTTCCAAAATTTTAATACTTTGAGGTGGTAAGATAACTCTAGTCCAGTAGTCACAAGCATTTACAGCTCCACACATACACGCATAAGGGGGGTTACATTTTTGGTGCAGATGACAAAGTCTGACTGGATCACGAATGAAACCTATTAACTATCTTAATATCAAAAAAGTCAAGCACACAGCAAAACCCATCCAATCTTCATAATATAACAGATTGTATCAACATATTATACCATAGCAATGACCATTCACATGATCATCCAATCACTTTTTATACATCCATTACTAAGCATATAACTTTGATAATAAAAAAAATTATATTTTTTATCTTTTCTTTTGTTTTACAAATATGCAAACATTTATACTTTCTCATTATGGCATGTTAACAATTTTTATTTCCTTTTTTTGTAAACTTCAATGGGTTTTGATGGATCAAAATCATTCCTCCTTTTTTAAACTTTAAAAAAAATAAAAATTAATATAATTGTTAAATTTCTATTAAACATGCTACACACATAAATAAAGCATAGTAAATTAATAATAAACATTATGGATTGTCTCTTTCCTTTAAGGATAAGTCTGAAGACTTGTTATTATTGTCCACCAACACCAATTACCATTTAGTTCATTTATCTTGAAAAATAGATATATACTCTATAGATGTCCATAAAATTTCTTTAATAAAGAGGTAGCTACATTGATCGCAATAATTAAAGTGGTTATAAAAAAGTCCTGCAGATTACTTTCACATTTTGAAAATTTTCCTTCTTGAGTTTGAATTTAGATGCTTTTTCCTTTTATCATTTTAGGTTCAAATCAAAATCAAAACAAACAAATTTTACTGTTAAAAATATGGATCATTCCTTTAACTTTATATAAGTTTGATCATTCCTTAGATTGAGGTACTGAATACAAAATATTTTATTATGAGCTAATTTAGTCATAATTGATCTTGGAGAAAAAGAAGTGTACACCATTTATAATTGAATCAGCCCTTCACATTTAAGTATTTTTTTACACTTGTTAACAAGTTAGGTCAATTCAAGAGAGAAAAACTATTAGAGGAAACTTGCTAGAAATTGAATTAGCAAGTCTGTTCAGAGAATTTTTTAGCAGTTTCTTTAGCCTTTTATAAAAAGAGAAAAAAATCATCTATCAGTTTTTCTTTCCCATTCATGGCTTCTCTAATTTATGACTGACTTTCAGAAATTTAACCTTTTGACCCCTGTTAAATGTTAGATCTGGGTTTCTATATTCAGCTCAATTTAGTGAACACATTGACTTTAATTTATGAAAACCATTCAAATATATATAGGATTACTGGGACTTTTGCAAAGATATTATTTAAACAGAATCTTTAATTAGGAATTAAATTTTAGAGCTGAAAACAATAAATAATTCCCATACAAATAAATTCATTTTATACTATATTATCAAATAATACAGAGTACAATTTTCTATTGAAGAAAAAAATCTATATATCTGCATCATACACACACATACAATACTAAATAGAGAACTTCTTGTTCATACTCATATTAGCACAGATATCTCTTATAATTTACTATAATTTTAAACCCTTCTATAGCAAGCTCAATTTCAATTTTACTGAATTTTTATTGATAAATATTACGATTAAAGAAGACCTTTTGTTTTAGACATATAAAGAATTATTTGTCAAATATTACAGTGCATACAAAAGCCAATCCCCTCTTTTCTATATAATGCTAGCTATATTTTTTTTAAAAATACAAACAGATTCTCTCTGTGTGTTAACTTTAAGCTATACAGTTATTAATTTCTCCAAATAAAGCTTTTCAATCTTTTTTAAACTAAAAAAAATTTTTTTTTGCTTATAAATAGTTAAGAAATTAGTTCTACCATTTATTTTTTAATCATTAGTTTCTGTATAAAAGAAACTAAAAGTCACAATATATATATATATATATATATATATATATATATATATATATATATATATATATATACCGGGTTCGACACCGGTCTCTTAGGCAGAGGAGAACATACTTGGAGAGTATTTATGTCCAAACAATAGCTATAAAATATATAACTAGCATTATCTTTCCAGGACATAACTTCTTTTCAACTGTTGTGTTCAACACCAAGTTCAAAGCACTTTTTTGATTTGTGTAAACACAGGCGCCAGATATATATTCAGAAGAATAAAGAACACACTTTGAACAATGGCCACTAACTCAACACCTAAGTTATACCCATAGACTAGCTCAGCTACTTGTAATCACTAACAGATTATACAAAATTAGTGGTGAAAAGAATTGATAAAAGAATGGTAAAAGAATTGATGAAAAGAATTGACCGACAAATAAAGCTTATGTTTAAAGATGATTTATTTAATTAACATTTATACTCTAACTTTAAATATTTTTACAAATCTTATTTACTAACATAATACTGATATTTTAAATATAATGATCACACACATATTAATTCACACATTGACATATATAATAAAGCATTAAAGAATATAAAACACATATATTTAGAACACACAAATTAATAGTTCATTTTTATGTGCTATAGAGTTCATATAATTCGAATCTTAAGTTTTTACGAATGTGATGGATACTTTTAGAAATGAATATAAGAAATGTTTTACCTAGGATTTTAGGTCATGAATGCATCTTACTGTTTGCTGCATCTAATAAAATATTCTAACCTCTTAGATTTGAAGTTTCTTGAGGAGGTTTCATTCTTATTAGTTACTATTATTCTTGGAGACAATTAGATATTGATGGAGATTCTTCAAGCTGTTATGCAGACATTATTTTTACGGGCAGATTTTGCTGTTTACTGGACCCAGGCTGGAGAAAGCCATATGTTTTCCAAAGTTTTAACACTGCATTCTTGATTGATTCATAATAAACTGCTAGAATGTACTGAACTATAATGTAACTCTGATGCAATTAACTCGACTGAACTGTCCAATAAAAATTGGCTAATTATGCATATGATGTGTTGTCATTTTAATATCCTCCAGCAATATCTGTTGTCAAATTTCCTTTGATAATCTCATGTTTTTGAAGATCGTTTGATTAGTAGTTGCCATGCAAACGTGTTATTTTATATTTTTAATTAATAGCCACCACTGTGTTTTTTAATGATAATCTTCTTTTATTTCATTATAATATTTATTATGCATACATTTTTTTATTATTTACAATCGCACATATGTACACAATATATGTAATTTTTGTTCTAAAATCAAAACTAATTTTAAGATTACCTTTTTTCTTTAATTTAAATAAAAGAGATTTATATTTTAAACTTGAATTATATTTCAACTAATAATAAAAATATGCAAACTCTTTAAACTCAAAACTTTTAATTTGACGTTTCTAATGAATTATTTGCAACTTTTATTTCAAAACTAATAATAGGAAACTATTTGATTTTTAATCTTACGTTTTCACAGCAAACTGCATTTTGTTTACTAAAGAAACCTTTTACATTTTTATTTGTTGATTTATTATTTTAATAATTTTTTAGATAAAATTATTATGTGCCAACCAATCTTGGTACAATATATATATATATATGAAAAACAAAAACAAGTTTTAATCACGTTAAAACCTGCTGACGCTTGTATTTATGATCAACAGATGGCGTTTTTACCAAAAACACGATCAAGCGTTTGTTTACATAAATGATCAAAGAGTCAGAATTAACTATCTCTTTCATTTTAGCCCACTTTCAGATCAGCTGATTTCAAGCTATTTTGCTATCATCAGTGAAAGACAGAGCCAAGAAACTAGATCTAAAAACTGACTCCAAGTGTTTATGCACAGAGTTTCTATCAGTTTGCAAGCATGAAATTTTTCAGACCGATAAAGTCTTCAAATTCAGCTAAACAAGCTAGATAGCTATATGGGTCTGATCTCAGTTCAGCTTCTCCACATAGTCAAAGCTTCTGCAATCTATATCATTGCGGAAACCTTTAAAGGTAGATTTATGAAAAACAAAAACATGTTTTAATCACGCAATTAAAACTTGTTTTTGTTTTTCATAAATCTAGCTTTAAAGGTTTCCGCAATGATATAGATTGCAGAGGCTTTGACTATGTGGAGAAGCTGAACTGAGATCAGACCCATATAGCTATCTAGCTTGTTTGGCTGAATTTGAAGACTTTATCGGTCTGAAAAATTTCATGCTTGCAAACTGATAGAAACTCTTTGCATAAACACTTGGAGTCAGTTTTTAGATCTAGTTTCTTAGCTCTGTCTTTCACTGATGATAGCAAAATAGCTTGAAATCAGCTGATCTGAAAGTGGGCTAAAACGAAAGAGATAGTTAATTCTGACTCTTTGATCGTTTATGTAAACAAATGCTTGATCGTGTTTTTGGTAAAAACGCCATCTGTTGATCATATATATATAAATATATATATATATATATATATATATATATATATATATATATATATATATATATATATATATATATATATATATATATATATATATATATATATATATATATATATATATATATATATATCATGTAACAGTCTGTATGGTGAGGTTGAAAGAGTGTCAAATCTGACTATGGATAGAATGCTGGAGACAATGTGATGAAGCACATAACCTATGATTGCACCCAGCTCCAATATACCAGATCAACACTCATTTATTAAATCTAGATGCAATTTGGATCAGTTCTCCACATCTCACCCCCTCTTTTTATGCCATTATGTCACAGTATATGAACTTAGGGAGTATTTGCCTTTGAGTCCATTAATAGGGATGTACCTATGCAGTCTGATAATTACACTATCTGATAAAAGTTACTATTAGAGAATTCTATGAACCTAATTCTCTCTGATATAATTATAAAAGTGTTATATATATATATATATATATATATATATATATATATATATATATATATATATATATATATATATATATATATATATATATATATAAAGCTTGTATTTACTTACTATTAATTAATGTTTTCTTATGATAAATATTGGACCAGAAAATGTCAATTATAGTGACTGACATGAGAAGTATCACTAGGTAAACTTTATAAAATATATTAATTTTATATGATATATACTTTATTGTCATTTACTAGAATTGCTTGGAATATTTTTATGATATTGCCTTGTCATATGAACTTATGAACATATATGTGTGCTACTTAATTTCACATAAAACTTTATTATTATTCTCAAAATATAAGCCATGATTTTTAGAAAGATATAGATACATTTTCTTTTATGTTACCGATGTAATATAATTTATTGATACTCATAATTTTTATATAATTTTTTAATGGATGGACCCTATTTTTGGCAATATTTTGAATATTAATTTTAAAATCTTAAAACAAAATCATTTGTATTTTTATTGCTCAGTTTTAAAAGTGAATAAACCTTTTCTTATAGCAGTTTTAGATTGTTAAAGCCATATGCAAATTTGGTTTATTATTTAGAGTAATGCTAGATATTTTTGCAATGTAGGTACTTAAATCTATTGTGAAGTTTTAATCGGTGGTGACTTAGGGATTATGTAAAGAAATCTTTGGATTCTTATATGTAAGATCTATGGAGAAAAATGGAAAAGTAACCCATATTGTTATCTTAGTAGTTTATGCAAGTATAGATAATGTAGCCCTGTGTCTTGTATGTATTTTCCATGGACAGTGTTTTTCTTGATATTTTGTATTTTAAAATGTCCGAGTGAGTGCTGAATAAATAGCCTGGACATTATTATTATATTTGAGGGTATTAGATAGAGAAGTCATACCTACTCTTAGTTCCCACTGTATCCATGTAGATTATCCAATATATTGCATACTATTGAGTCTTTACTCTAGTTAGTTCTTCATGTCTACGCATCATATCGCTATCTTAATTTTAAAAGTTATTTCATCATATAGCATTGTATTTTTATGAAAAAAAATAATGAATAATTTTTGAATGGTAGTATCGTTCTTTTGAAAGGAGATGAGATGGGTTTTTCTTGTTTTAGTCTAGGTTAAGTTCAACGCTAACAGGGATAATAAAGAATCTAGATATTTTTCATACCTTTATTAAACTACTTTTAAAACATAAAAAAGATGATAATTATTTATGAGATTTTTGAATAATTTTGATATGTTGATTTTACGTGTTAATGCATTTTTTTTTTTTTAAAAATAAAACATCCAAAATGAACAATAAAAATTAGAAGGAATGCTTGTATTTTATGAATATTATTTTGTATTTTAAATATTCATAAAACACACATATAATGATTTTTTTAGAGAGTAGTACCAAGCAAAATATGTAAAAAAATACCAGTAATATTATTTTATTAAAGTCAATTTTATTTATCAAATGAAACAAGAAAAATATTTAAAATAACATTAGCACTATTATATTAGATAAGTTTAATTGATATATTGTAAAATATTTAAATATATTATAAAGATGAGTATTTAAGTATTTCGTACTTTATATTTTTCGTGTATACTTAAGAAAACCATATGTTCTAGCTATGTTAATTAATGGATTTTTTTTATTAAACTATAAGATCATTCTTAAATTGGTATTATATTTTAAATAAATGTGCCATAAAAAGTATATAATTCGGAGTAAAGGCTTATTTACTTGTTGATTTGTTATATTTTTATGATGTGGCAAGATGTAACCCAATGTATTTAAATTAGTTTTATATTTGTTTGGTTTTATTAAACACGAATGTAAATAGTGTTCATATTTTTTGTTAAATGTATAGCATAATAAAATTTGTTAAACTTGTTTTTATAAACTTTGTGTTATGTTGATTTATTCACCATCACAGATCATTGACAGATACCAAAATAAACATAATATTTGCACAGTACAGATATAATTATTCATTTTAAGAAATCACAATGATTCAGGATATAATATACTTGAGAAATTTCTTTTGCATTAATATTATTATTATGGTCATAATTAATTGCACAATTTATTGCATAGAATTTTAAAATTGTTTGTTGCGTCATGTGTTCAGATTATATCAGATTATCCACATAGTCTATTTAAGATGTCACATGAGAGTTAAAAGATTATATTATATTATTATTTTTATTATCATTATTGTTAATTACCATAATATTAAACGGTGGATAAGATTAAAAATTATTTATCAAAAATTATTATTATTATTCTTTATTATTGTTGTTATTATTAGTTAGGTGTAGTTGATGATGATACAAAACCCCTTATCATACTTGACTACAGGATATTATAAATTGATTAAAGTTATTTTAAAGAACCTGAGATAATTATAATTGTATTGTTTTAATAAAGAGATTGAATTTTAGTAACATTATATAAAATTGATTGTATCATTTTAAAGTCTTAAGAATGCTATAAATTTATTATTAATTGAAAAAATAGAGTGATAGTATTCTTATGCCATTGAGGTTGTATCCTGTGAGATATTGACTCAATGTAATGTTTTACTGCTTGTACTTCACTTTATTGTCTCATAGATACATGGGTCTGAATTCAGCTCAGTTTTACCATGTAGTTATAGCTTCTGCAATAAAGCATTGCAAAAGCCTTCAAAGGTACACTTATAATAATTAGAACAAGTGATAAATTTCTAAACTTGCTTTTAAGCTTGCATTATATGGTCACTAGATGGAGCTTACCAATAGATCTAATCAAGTTTTATTTTATAAGTGCCAAAAGAAAAAAAATTCAAAATCTCTATCATAATTCCCTATCTCAGACCAATTGTTTTTGAGCTTGTGGCTCACCTCAGTAGTGTGCTGAGACTACATCTAAAATACAACTTAAAAGTCAGCACTTAAAAAACACCTACCATTTTGAATGCATGAACTTTTGAGACATGCAAATGTCTTCAAATCCAGCCTTACAAACCAGATAGCAATATGCATATAAATTCAGTTCAGTTTCACCATATAGTAATAGATTTGTTTTAATTATTATAAGTGTACCTTTGAGGGCTTTTCAATGATATCTTGAAGAGGCTATTACTGTATGGTGAAACTGAGTTGAATTCAGACCCATATAGCTATCTATTTTGTAAGGCTGTATTTGAAGGCATTTACATATCTGATAAGTTCATGCTTTCAAATTGATAGAAATGTGTTTTCTAAGTGCTGATTTTTGAGTTAGTATTTCAGATCTAGTTTCTAGACTCTCAGTGCTCCACTGAGGTGAGCCACAGCTCAAAACCAATTGGTCTGGAGATAGGGATTTACGATAGAGATTTTGAATACTTTCTCTTTTGGAATTTATATAATAAAGCTTTATTAGAGTTATTGGTAAGCTCCATCTAGTGATCATAAAATGCAAGCTTAAAAGCAAGTTATGAAATTTATGATTTATTTTAATTATTATAAGTATACCTTTGAAGGCTTTTGTGATGTTATATTGCACAGGCTGTGAGCTGAATTCAGACCCATATAGTTACCTAGTTTGTAATGCTGGGTTTGAAGACATTTATGCATCTGAAGGGTTTGTGCCTCCAAATTGATAGAAATATGTTTTGTAAGTGCTGACTTTTGAGTTGGTATTTTCAATCTAGTTTTTAGAGTTCTGGCACTCCACTGACCTGAGCCACAAGCTTGAAACTAATTGGTCTGGAGATAGTGATTTATGATAAAGATTTTGAATTCTTTCTCTTTTGAACTTATAAAATAAAGCTTGATTAGAGTTATTGGTAAGTTCCATCTAGTATTCATATATATATATATATATATATATATATATATATATATATATATATATATATATATATATATATATATATATACTATATATATATATATATATATATATATATATATATAGTAATGGAACAGGATTGTACTTGGTATGATAGTAATCTAGATAGGGTCATCCCAGTAAGTAAGAGGGTCTGTCTATGATCTTTGTACCTATACTCCCACATACAATTCATTCCTGGGAAATGAAGGTTTAATAATCACATAAATATTAAACTATATAACTACATTAACCTCATCCTTACCATCTTTCATTTTTGTTATTTCCATTTTAAACTCATGGAAAATCTGCATTGTTGTCCAGTTCAGGATTTACCAATACCACTTAAAATGCACATATGCATGAATGTATGTAGATGTATAATTATAGAGGTGGATACAGGAAAATAGATGTAAATATATAAAAATATATTTAACTACTTTCCCAACTGATGATTTCTTTAAGCTACTAAAATGTCAAGGAGAAGCCATAAAACATATTTATCATCATTCTAACTGAAGATATCTAATAGTGAAATTTCATAACTTAGTGCAAAAAGAGCTTTTCAAAAGAAGTCAACTCTACATCAAGCGATGATACTTAATTAAAATTGAGAAGAATAGGACCAGAATAGCATATGGCCTTATTCAAAACTGTTACTTTAACTTCTCAGAACTTGACTTGCAAAGAATTTTAGCCAAATATGGAGTAATTACCAACTTCAAATATCTAACTGAGAAAAGGCCAGACCTCGAGCTACCATCAAACAATGCTGCATTTACCCGTAAGCTCAACAAAGGTTACATTTCAATTGACATTCCCTCAACATTGGAATAGAGGAAGTGTCCCATCTTTATTTCAATCTGTGGTGCACAGCCCCAATGCTTCTTTGGTGGTTTTGTGAAATATGCAACATAAGGAAAACTAAGAATCATAAATGCTTTCCAGCTTCTCAAAATATTCCACACTCATCATACTCCATCACTTCCAATGCAGCAAATAGTTTAGTGTAATCAACAAATGAATCACATATGAACATACCTTACCAAGATCAACATGAAACCTTGCTGAGATCATGAAGAATATCCAAGACACTGGCTCTGCCAATCAGCAGCCAGAAACACACTGTTTATACCAGCTCTCACATGAAGTCATAAATGAAAATAAAACCAAAGACCAAATACAATTACAGAATACAGCAAATACAGACAAATAATCAAAACAATCACATGCCATTCAAACTATCCAGAGAGATCAAATAGCTTCCAACAACAAAAAAAAAAGACTGATGACTCTTCAAGTACTCAGCCTGAAGAAACTAACAACTCCACAGCAGACTCAGATCCAGAACCCAATCACTCACAGAATGCAACAATAGAGGTCCCAACATATGAAAAAAAGAGAACCAGAATAGCCAAAAACACAATCCAACCAAGACAGCATTTCTCTGGAAGTGTCATACCCTACAAACTCTCACTATGACACCAACTTTAACTCAAATCAAAGCATCACAAATGAAACAATCACAAACATTGCAACTAACCACACTACCTCAAGGTGCTGACTGCCAGAGTAAAGAATCCCATGGCTCAGAAGAACAAGAAGTTTTCATTGACAATTTCTATACTAATGAATAACCTCAAGTCTGATCACTTATAATGTTATCATACCAATCATGCTTTTAAAAATTGGAGGTATCAAATGTAAGGGGTCTCAACTCCATAGCTTGAGTAATTGTAGTAAAGAGATGGCTAGAGCATTCTAACCTACACATTGCATTCTTTTCAGAAACAAAGCTTCACTTTCAATCAAACTTCAAAATTAATGAACTTAGGCAGCAATTTGGTGTGTTTCATTGTGCACCATCTACCACTGCCTCATGTGGAGTGGTGTTTCTTATCAACAAGAATCTGTCTTATAACAATTACAGAACTTTATATCTCAGTGAAGAGTTATTGATTGCAAATCTAACTTTGACAATAACTCATAACTCAATCAACATAATATATCTTTATACCATGAATGCCCCCACAATTGCTCTTTCAGTTATCTACAAAATCAATTCCCTACTATCTAATGATCCTTCACCAACTATCTGCTTTGGAGACTTTAACATAAGATATTATCAGTTTAACATCAAATAATTTCATATTCTCTACAGAGTCTTCCTGTGTGAAGAAGGATTTTTCCTCCTGACTCCTTCTCATTCTATACATTTTGAAAAAGATCACTAATAGATCTCCTTTATTATACTGCAGAACTACATTATAATATCAATGCCAAGCTTTAAATATTACCCTTTTCTGATCATCTGGCACTGTTAATCTCACTCCAGTTAGACCTTGCTATATCCTTACACTCAAATAAGACAAGTACTATTAGACTGGTAAAAGAAGTTGCTACTTTGGAGTAGATTTTTTCTGAGGCATATATACTTCTAAATAAAATACACTTTCTCACACTTTCTTCGCTTCAAGCTTGGTCTTCACTAGTAGGAATACAGAGCTCACTTATTGCTGCTCACACTAGAACATCAAAAGGTCACAAACAGCTGTTGAAGAATCTTGACTCGATCAATACTAGGCAGAGTGCTCGCATGCAAGCAGACACCAGTATTCAAGATATTATGGATCTTAAATCTCAATATCATGATAAACAAAAGGAGCTGGCACAATATATAGCCACAAAAAGATCCAAAATATTCTTATCTAACTGTCACAAATGGACTTTCAGTTACATTAGGTGGGCAGTGGGTTCTGCAAAGCGGCCCACACCTACTATAATAGTAAGTGATAAAAACTGCTACAGTGGTCCTGAAATGCTTGCAAGAATTCACAAACATTTCATAACTAAACTGCAAACCCAAAACTTTTCACTTGGCAAATTCTGGAAATCATCAAGTGACAATCTTCAACATAATATCACAGAGACACAAAAAATTCACAAACTGCAGTCATATTCTGAAAGCACTCATCCTGGACCTCATGAAATTCCCAGATTTGTGCTCCTCACCTTAGTCAATTTACTGCACCCATCTTTCATAGGATTATTGATGTTCTTTCAGGAGATTTCCAGTTCATTCCTGACCTATAATCAATGGTATTGGTACCTTTTTAAAAAAACAAAAAAATCCATCCAGCCTGTCAAATCTCTGCCCCATATCCATGATTCCCTCACCTATCAAAACTATTGAATCCTTAATCAAAGATCTGATTCAAGATCAAATTTATCAACATATCTCTAAATATCAATTAGCATGGAAAGGGGGCTTCCACTCTAGATGCCATTCAATGCTGTTGCTCATTACAGAACATGTCCAGAAACAAAGAAATTCCAAACCCTTAGTAATTCAATTGGGACTTCTCTTCCACTTTTGACTCAGTAATTTCATCATCCCTACTCCAAATGCTTCAAGACTACCAAATCCCAGAAGTCTACATACACATCATTGGAAATCTCCTGTTTAATCATTCCTGCTTACCACCCTAGATGGTAGGTTAACTGATGGAATCAGACCGTATCTGTCAATCCTACAGGGATCCCTGTTGGCCACCCTTTGCTTCATTACATATGTCAAGCCACTTCTCAATGAAATTGAATGCAAATTGCCTGGTATCTATGTGCCAGTATTGAAACACCAGGTACATCACATCTCTTATGTTGATGATGTCTCAATATTCCTTCCTGATCAAAAGCATCTACAATTACTCCTGCAAATCATCGACAAACACAAAAAATTAATTCTACACATTAATTATAATAAATTCTCAATGTGGACCATTAAATCTAGCTTAACAATTCCATATATATTCACATCCCAATAACAAAAATTTTTAGGTTTCCCCATAGCCAAGTCTAGGTTGGACATGTCCAAAGAGATCCTAAGCTCTATACATGAGAAGACTAGAAAGATCACAAACTCATTGTCTAGAGTTCTCATGTCAATCACTGGGAAAACCACCCTACTCAATATGTTAGTGTACCCCAGACCTATCTTCCCATAATAAAGTGGACCAAATCATTTGATGCTTCCCTGACCTTGCTATGCTCAAAGTTATTATGGAATGGAAAAGTGGGTTGCTATAAGCATCTTCAAAGCACACATACTCAAAGATCTAAGTGGTCTTGGGCTCCATTCAGTTTCTACACTCTACCTACAGAAAGCAATCGAGGTCATGAGGGCAACTTACCTCAAACACCCAGAACAGAATTCATTCTTACCAGTAATTCCTACAGACACTCCTTTTCCCTTTGGTAGCAAATGGATGACAGACCTATGGACTTATGTAATAAGCATTACAAACCTGACAAAACCCATTTTAGAAACAAAAACACATACATACTGGGAGATGTATAAACTCAGACATTCCAATATAATGGCAATTCAGAACACTCTTGTCCTAAATAACAAACAGCTAATTTACAAATCCAAAAATTGGTACATTGAACCTAAATACATTGATTTTCTCTTGAAGCTTAACTTCTCCTCTCTGCCCACAAACCACTTTTTGGTATGGATGAAAGGCTTCGCTAACCGTAATCCACAGTGTCATTTATGTCCAACAGCAGATGAAACCATCCTTCACCTATTTAACATCTGTCATTTCTGCAGCCCACTCAGATCCTTCATTAGTGAAAGAATCTCTCTTGACTATAGATACACCTTCTCCTTCCAAAACACCATCAAGTCTGGTATTTACTCAATTATCAGAATGTCCATATTTCTCTCCTTTGCAGTCTGGCTTACCAGGTGTAAATACATATTTGGTCAAGAAAACTCCAATGTTACTGAACCTTTCATAGAACTATTAAAGAATATTTGTATCAGAGATCGCTTACTAACCCCTGACTGGCTACACAAGGAATCATGGTCCAGAGTTGATTTTGCATGTATATAACTGGCACCACAACTATAGTCTCCCTCCTGTTAGTTTTGTATCCTGGTTTAAAATCAGAACTTTAATAATTTCAAACCTCTGTAGAATTTTTTTTCAAATGTTTCAATAAATCTTTTTTATTTGAAAAAAACTATGTGAAAAGATATGACTAATTGAAAATCGAATATAGAAAAATACACTGACAGTTTTTGCTTTAAACACATATATATTTCACAAATATATTTACAATAAATAAAATTTTAATGACAAAATTTAAAACAACATATAAAATATTTAACATTTATGATTACTCTTTGATTATAGTTTATATCAATTATGATTTCAAACCTCTATCCCCTACAGAGAGTGGCCTTTTGATTTCCATATTGTGCCATTACTTTTCATATCTAAAAGTTTGTAGACAAGAATCAAAAATGTTAATTACAGCTGGAATCATATCATATGAGGGCACCACTAGGAAAAGAACCTAGAGCCATGAAATTAGAAGAATTGCAGCTGTTAATTTTTATATGTATGACAGATTCAGCTACCCTCCCCTTTGTAATCTCATTTTTAATATACATGTATACACGACAATCATATGTTTTATTATCACAGACAAGTGCTAAAGGAACAAACAAGTACACTTTTATAAGTTTCAATTAATAATATGCTTTATTATAATTTACTTTTCTTTTATTCAAGACTCTTGATAGAAACAAATCATTAATAATCCCCCCTCTATCTTCCTCTTTTGTATAAACTTAACATGACAAACATTTTCTTTCCTTTTTTCTTTTCATATAAAATAAAAACAAACAAAGTTGAAGAGTAATATGTATTTTTCATTCTCGAAGGAACATGCACTGTTACTTATATATATAAGCATCACAGACTAGTCCGAATCTTGACCGGTACAGAGGCTAAGTGGCTTACTATTAGGGGTAAGTTATTACACTAAACTCCTACCCTCTCTTTCAATATTTACTCAACCCTTAAACTTTACATTTATGCTTCCTTAAATCATTTTTACATTCTATTTTGATAACAATTTCTGGGATTCATTCATGGGATTTTTATTATTTTTAACCCTCTCCCAATAGTCTTAAAAATTTCGTCAAACTCTAATAAAAAACTTCTGAAAGGAAAAATAAAATAAAAATTACAAATATAAGTAAATTACATATTTTAAATAAAACTAATTGGGCAATGCAAACATAAGTATTATAAATATATATAACAAAAACCCTTCTATTGCTGCACTTATAGGTCATGACTGATTAAATACTATCCGCATTAGATATGTTTTTAAGTTCAGCAATCCATAGTTCAATCAAAAAGCAAAGTTTATATTATCCTGATCGATCAGTGTCCATATGCGTTCCTTGGGATCCTTTGGGAGTTGATTCACAGGAACGAATTTTGTCATCCGGTTAGTTTCACTTTCTCTTAGGTGGCTTATTCCATGAGATGGTTTCCCAGTGCAATGAAAAACAATGGCCACAAGCTCATTCTACCTCATGAAAAATTATAATAGTAATCAACAATCTTCATGAACTCACTAAACTTACTGGTAAGCTAAGATTAACTATTCCTGATTGTGACTAAATTAAGTTGCAAACCATCCTCCAATAATCTTATAATATAATCCTGATAGAGACATTAAATTTTATTATTCAAAAGACGTTTGTTTATCTAAGAAAGTTAAGTGTGGTGTAAACTGTTTTAATTAATTGATTTATGTCTGAATGTGTTCTTTCCAACTTAATAGTAATTTGTGTTTTAATATTGTAATTTGTTAGAATAAAAAAATATTTATTTCTAATATCAACAATTCATTATGCGTTATTAATGTTAATCATTAGGTTTATTAATGTTAATTATTAGGATTTGAGTATAACTTACATTTTCCAATAGTTATTCACTAAGTCCCGGGTGTAATATTCTCTGAAAAAAAGAACAAGTTATGAAAAAGCATAACACTGATCTTTTAGTTATTTGCATCAAAATTACGAGATACGAAGAAGTTAGAAGTCTATTGACTATGGCACCCTCTTAGAAATTAAATCTAACTTTGTCAGCAATTCCTGTCATAATAATTAGTAGGCCAATTGATCAAGAAATATAGCTATGTTTTTAGAAATAGGAACAAGATATTTTCTTATGGATATGTCATAATAATTAGTAGGCCAATTGATCAAGAAATATAGCTATGTTTTTAGAAATAGGAACAAGATATTTTCTTATCCATAGTTTGATTAACTTTAACAGTGTGTAAAAGATGGCCTACCAGAATCTATTAAAATATGAAAAACGTTAATATATATATATATATATATATATATATATATATATATATATATATATATATATATATATATATATATATATATATATATATATATATATATAGTAACAAAATAAGTATATGCCATTATATTATTTTCAAATAAAAGTGGTAAAAATATATAATCACCCTCAGGGAGAAATATATATTTAATTTTAAAAATTTAATAATTTTATTTAAATTATTATATATATAATGCACAGATGGCAAACTAATTATATAAATTATTTAAAGTTTTACATTTCAAAACAAGATTGTTTTGCTATAAAAGAATAAAAATGTTGTTAATTAGTTATGTTTAATCTTAAAATGAAAATGATTTTATATAATAGCAAACAGGCCTGTGGGCATAAAGACAGATAAGAAATAAATTTTAAAAAATATTAATGATAAAATTTCGAGTTCCTGCTCTAAAACTAGCTGGCCAATAATGATAGAAATAAACACATGGTCCACAGGGAAAAGTCATCATTGTCAATAAAACAGTACCAAGCCAGGCAAGATCTATCTGGGAATTTGATGATAAGAATTCAAAAAGAAATAAAAAGAAAACTTTAAACTTGAGATTTAGATTTGGAGATTACTCTTGCTGACAGTGTGTTATTTAAATATATTTATAAGTGTACTGTGGATCACCAAAATGTAGGGGTCAGCAATAATTTACATTTCCCATGTTTGCACCAGCTGAGGCAGCATCCAGAGAATGATGGTTCCTGGTAACTAGCCAGCAAAGGATTTGGTTCCACCTAAAACAATATGAAATGGAAAGAACTTTGAATTGTGTGGTGTATTAAGGACTGCAAAGACAGATTTTACCTACAACAATGGAAAGTATAAACTTTTGTTTTAAATAAAATATGAACATTAATTATATAATACAAACTTTTTAAGTATTTTAAGCATCACTTAATTTTTAACAGGAATCTCTCTTATCAACTAAAATTTTAAATGATTTATATTTTTTATATATGTCTTTATTTCCATTGACATAAATTTGTTTTAAATTAATAATTTAAAATAGGTGTAAATGACTGCATAGATTCGTAATTTTTTAGTTTAATGTGTATTAATTTAGGGCTAACAGCATCATGGCTAAATCAGTGCTGGTGGAAAATGTATGGATGTTTATGTCAATGTAATCTGAATCAGTGCATTGGATTCTCATTCCATTGTACTGCATTAGCATACATGACATAATATCACTTGAATATATGGCCCAATAGTATAGCCATTGAATTGTCAGTGGTTGTAGAATGTATTTCCTATGCCATTAATTTTCTTATGCTCTGGTAGGAACAGTAAACCAGCAAAACTATTATCCCCTTTTCAGAGTATCTCTTATATATATATATATATATATATATATATTGTAATGGACTGTAAAATGTACCGGGCATCTACAGGGTAAGATATTTAATTAATTGATGCCCCAAATGTTTGGGTTGCCAAAATATGTAACGGACTGTAAAACCTTTTAGGATAGTACACCCAGAGCCTTCTCTACTTACAGGTCCTATTACTACTCGGGGTTCTAACTCAGTGTAGACATTTGCCTTTAACTCTGCTCAAGGATGGAATTAAATAGGATGGCAATAATGTGACCTCTATATAGATCCTTAATGGCTATTGCTAATAATAAATTAAAAATCTGTATGCATGTATAATAGCTATTCTGGTGAGTGAAGTATGAATGATGCTTGACAATCTAGAGACCAGAGAAACAAAGGTTTTAACTTCAAACAATAAATATTTATTAACAGATCATGCTTATAGTTATAATATTTATAAATCAACAGAATATATACATGATTATTATAAAACATTAATTTATCTCTACAACAATAAGACTAGCTGTAATTTAAATATTAAAATATGGGTTGAAATAAGAATTATAAAATTTAGTGCATAATTTACAATAATGTATTAATTATTTAAAATATAAAATTATATTACTAATGTACGATTATCATTCTGTTTATGTCCTTTAAATGTACCTCAAGGTTATGTCCATGAATTGCTAATTTGTGTTTTGTATAGTTAAGAAAATATTATATATATATTTACTTATTAATTAGTTTGATTTTAATGTATTAATTATCTAATAAATGTAAATATTTAAAATCTTACCTTTTGTTTCAGTCATTGTCCAGTTTAATTTAAACCTTCCATTATGATAATATTTTATTTACAAACATATATAATATATTGATGTATAGTTTGAGTTGTGCATCTCTCTCACCCTATAAAAATCTAAACAAATGGGTTCTTTTGTTTTTTTAAAAAAAATGTTTGCTACACTTGAATAAAAGAGTGAGAAAAATTCACAACCCAACTCTCAGTATACATTTAAAAAAAAAAAAAATATTTGAAACATAAAATATAATGAAATTTTGGAATTCCTTAAAACAATAGCACATTAAATTTTCAAGAGCAGCTTCTGTATTCTTAGCAGATAATGTCTTTCTTTCCTTCATGTATATTAAATCATGTTGACGTTCTAAGCATTACAATTCCCATGACGAAATTGAATTCCTCGGCGTTTGATTTTAAAGCCATGCATTTCCATTCCATAACAAGATCTTTCCACGTTGATTTAAACAATATATACCAATAAATATGATCCTCCATCACACGTCAACGACACCAAGAGGATAGAAAAATCCCCTGACACTCAATTAGCAAAAGTGCATTGTTAGATTTTATTTACACAATATAAATTATTAAATATGAATCCTTTTCCAAAGCTTACGTTATATTATAAGGTGAACGCTATTTCTATGCAGTTTTATTTATATATGTATGAAACGCATGATAAAGATTTTACTTTTAAAATAATGTTAATAAAGTTCTATTTCATCATTAGTTGATTTTATTTTATCCCAGAAACATTTGATAGCAATTATATTTTTTAACAATGTTAAATAACTATGATGCTCTTAGCATTTATTTGAACGAACGAAAGTTCATCAATTAAATAATGTTTTTTTTTTCCTTTTTAAAACATTTTACACTTATCAATAATAAAATTCCAAATATTAAATAGTTTAATATTAATAAAGAAAGGAAATCCTAATAACTAATATAATAATTAAAATATTCTTTACAACTTTACTTTCATGCACTTCAGTTGAACAAGAAAAACCAACAACAACTAAAAAAAAAAATCTGTTGCTTAGATATTTTTCCACGTTCCCAAAATCAACAAAGGTTTACTCTTTTTTTTCTCTTTTAAACAAAAGAAACGTGGTTACTAGAATTTAATGTCAAATATTCTTTTTTTTATTTTGTCACGTCATGATTTAAAATCTACATTCATGTATATATATGTGTATATGTATATATTTTATTTTACATTTAATAAAAAAAATAAATGTGTTCATTCCTTCATGAATGTATGGTTATGTTTGTGTGTATATATATGTGTATATGTCTCCAAATATCTAAAAAAAATTAGGTTTTAGAAGTTGGCTGCCTATTTAATCTTTATACATTTTTATCCTAAAACATCAGTTACTTATTATTATTTTTTTATAAGAATTGGACATCACCTTACAATATATATATATATATATATATATATATATATATATATATATATATATATATATATATATATATATATTATAACCTACACTCCTAACATCACTCATATACATTACATGAGCGAAATGCCCAGGCACCAGGTACCAGTTCTATTAATGAATAGAACAATATAGTAAGATATATAATAGAAAATCATTACTGACACTCTATATTTAAGTTTATGTTCAGCTCAGATCAGTGGGAGGCTATAGGCAGTTCATGAGATATATGATGATAAATGAATAAAAGAAGAAATATTACAAAACATTTAATATAATGTAAATTCCTTTGTTAATTAATTGTATGATAAAGAATCATAATGTTTATTGGTACAGTCTATTAAAATATACTTTAAACTTAATTTCTTCCTTCATCCAAACATAACATATATCAGCTTGCTATAATTATAATACTAAACAATTCTATGACTTGGCATATCACAATCTAGACATCTACTTTAATGCCAATCAAGAAATAAACAATAAGATCTCAGGGAATTTAAAAAACACAGTTGAATTAAATAAACTACATTGGCCCATAAAATATAATTCTCAAGTATGATAAAATGTAATGAAACAAATTGATTAAAATATTTTTACTGTGTTTCAATAATAAGATAATGATAGAAATAGGGTATTTTAATCTCATATCATCATCATCTAACAAATATACTAACTTCACAACCCTTTTAATACGTTTATCCAGTGGCAAATGTTCCTTATAGTGTTTGGATTAAGAAAACAACATTGTCAGACACCAGCAGATTTAATATTATAACTCTAAAATAATATATCTATTTTATAATAAATTTATGAAATGTGGAGATGTGGAAATGGAAAACACGAATGTATACAATAATAACTCAAGACATAGTTTCAAGATTTTAAATAAATAAAACAAATCATTAATTACACTAAAATGAATTTGGTTTAACATAATATTTACAATTGGACTACTTGTCTTACAGATTTCTAAGTTATCAAATAAACTTTAAGCATCAGTTTGGGATTATCCCTATTATCAAAGCAAATTAACAACAAAACTTAAATATTCTGACTTCGAACACATGCTTTGCCTACATGTTTCATCTACATGACACTAAATAAACAACATGTTACATTATTAGCAGAAAAATACTTTTGAGAGGATATTACTATTGATTAATAAAATAAATCAAATTAATTATATTTGGCTCTCAACGAAGCAACTTTCTCTAATTGACTAAATAATCACTTTCAATTACGTATACCTTTCATGCATAGCAACAAAATCATGTTCATTCCGATGATTTTATGATTTATAACCTTTATTTAAA
The DNA here is from genome assembly GCA_028023455.1 of Epiperipatus broadwayi. Lineage (NCBI taxonomy): Eukaryota > Metazoa > Onychophora > Udeonychophora > Euonychophora > Peripatidae > Epiperipatus > Epiperipatus broadwayi. The sequence continues at coordinate 869,914 of JAQFVV010000046.1, read as the reverse complement.
TAAATACACTGTATTTTATAATATTTATTTCCCGTTTTAATCTCAATAACTTTATACTTCTATTTAAATGAATGTAATGATTTCAAAACATTTATTTCTCATTTTAATTTCAATAACTCTATACTTTATATACACAATATTATATATATTATGCATGTGTGTGCGTGTGTCAAGCAACAATAGTAGAAAACAATCTTTTCCACAAACTATCCATTCATCAAGAAAATATCATACAATTATTTTATTTCAGACAATGTCATAATTCATCAATAAAGTTAGACACTAATATTACATCAAGAATTAATTTAATAATTTATCTGGCCACATATTAATTAACACAGAGCTATATTTTCATGATTATACAGACTATATGTTATAAGGGAAATCTACATGAGGAGCATATAAACTCTTACTGAACACTTCTACAATAATTCATCTGATTCTAAATACACTGTTGGTGGGAAACTTCCTCATCACCAAGAATCTAAGAAAAACATCACTTAACTTCCTAAACATCATTTAATCATACTTCAACAATAACTTATCTACTTCTAAATACACTATTGGTAAGGACTTCTTCGTCATCACCAGGGCTCTAAGAAAACATCACTTAACTTCAAAAAATATCATTTAATCATACGCATATAATATAAACTAGGCTCTACTCATGGAAAATTATTAACATATACTAAATAAGCAAAATCTTTTATCCCTACAAACATTATAACGCAATCAGATTTCTTTCCATTCTCAAAGCTTTTCTAAATATCGAACATTATAAATACACGCTGGCAGATAAATACATACAGATAACATACCAATCCGTTCAACTCAGTAAAATACGACAGCATCTGAAATTTATACATAAAATATTCAGAAACTGAACTTTATCAAACAAATGTCATAATTGTGCAACACAGACACACACCCGCGAATAAAAGCATATATAAAATTAACTCTAAATTACACACTATGCAGGCAACATGGTAATTAAATATTGCATTAAGGTATAACTTTTAATTCAGAATAAACTTTAGGTTACTTTTAAAATTTAATGGTTATAGTTATTATGAACAAACTTTCTTTCATATCTAGCAAACTATTTCTATTATACGTTCGTTGATTTAAAAAAGAACAAAATTCTCACTTTGAGATAATAAAGTATACAAAATAAATATAAACCTCTCTAATAATATATTATTAGAAAAATATTTTTTTCTTTAACCTTTGTAAAAGAACAATAAGATCTATTTGTACACAATCAATTTTTACCAGCATATTCCTCATTTGATATGCTTCGGAGATGATCTTGAAGGTCAAAATAACCCAAATTATAAATAAAACATAATTATAAGTAAGCATATCTATCAATAATATACATTAATAATGACAAGCAATAAAATAAATAAAGAAACAAAAGTTATTTGTTTTGTAACTTAAAATAAAATTTCACTTGCATAACTCTGCTCCAGGTTTATGAAACAATATGGGACACATTCCAAACTGAAATTAAAATAAACTTCTGCAGGATAACTTAAAAAATATAATCATAACTTAAATATGACCTAGCACCTCCAGTGTTCATAGCTGAGCTATTTGAGTTTACTATATCACACATATGCAATTAATTTCTCTTTTATTATACTGAAAATATAAGACAATCTCCGTTGTAGTTCTAAATTAAATATGCAATTATTCTTAGTAGTTTTCTTGAATAGCATTTGACACTTTATAGTCTATTATACACATGGTTTATTCTTAAATATTGTCAATTAAGATACCACAATTCCTTAGTAATTCCACAATTAATAATACTTTGTTTTATATTCCATCTTTATCAAAGAGAACAAAAATTACCTGCATTTCTGTCCTTCCATTCGATTTAAGCAAATACTTAATTTGAAGTAACTCACATTTTATTTCCTTCATTTAAAATACATATTATTTCCAGAAATACCAGTTAAATAAATACTGTCATCTCTTTATGATGAATTTAAACATTGCAGGATTTATCAAAATATGCATCTCCTTAATTTTATGTTTATCCTCACAAAAACATAACACAGAAAGTAGTGAAAAATTAAAATATATTCTGTAAAATAGTTCTGCATGTGTTTTCCAGATATATTAAAAGACACACATTGGTTAATGATACAACAATAAGTTCATACAATTTATTCTTATTTAAAATGACAATTAAATGAAGTAATGTAGACTGGACGTTATCAACATACATTTAAAAAAAAAACAATTGTTATGAAGGGGTTAATTCAAAATGTTTAAATCAAGGAGAGCAAAGTAAACTATGTACCTTTTTAAAATTTAGAATTGCATCCTAGTTAACTTTTTGCATAATAAATTTCTTAAGATCCTTTCGAAGTTTTACTACAAAGTCTTTTTTAAAATCAATTTGACTTCAGAAACTGTCTTTAATTTTCACAATAATGAGCCACTGTTTACTGGCTACCATTACAATACATAATAAGCAAATTTTTACTGGAGATCTTTGTTAAATAGCTCCCTTTAGCAAAAGGTCATTTCCTTTCACAAGGTTACTCCCATGCTTCTTTTCTATCTAAGCTAATTACATTATCAAAAAAATCTTTTCTAAAAAAAATCACTCTGATTAAATCAAGACAAAAATAATAATAAAATAAATAGCTTTTACAAACTTGAAAGAAAAATGAATATTAGTTAACTATTAAACAAAAATGATTAATAATTTATTTAATTTGTAAAATAATTCATTGATTCAACTATCTCTTAATCATTGGAAAGAAATATATATTTGTTAAATTATTTAAGATAATTACTGTAATTTAAATGTTTTTATTGTACATGTACTATTGTTTGCTGTTATTAAAAGATGAAAATGAAATGAAATATAATACAGACATATATGCATGCACATGTACTGCAACCTAAATATTAAACTATCTTAACTAAATATAACTGAAATGGCTATTAGTTGTTGACAAAAGGATAAGTATCAAAGAATAAGGATTTTAAAACCATTCAACCAATACTACACTAATATAAAATAACCTTGCATCTTTCTGACAAAATATATCAATTCCATTTATAAACAACTCCTATTCCTCACATTAAATACCCCATTAATCACAATAATAATAATAATAATAATAATAATAATAATAATAATAATAATAATAATAATAATAATAATAATAATAATAATAATAATAATAATAATAATAATAATAATAATAATGAATACTTATAAAGTGGTCTATCAACTGCATAAGCAACCCATATCTACGCTTTAAACAATTTCCAGCAAAAAAATTTAAAATTCTAAGGCTATTTCATTTTTTTTAATATAATATAACTATTCAATGCAGATACAGAGCATCTCAATTCCTTGTGACCATTCAGATGGTCACAATATATATATATATATATATATATATATATATATATATATATATATATATATTCTAACCTTAATCGTTTTGCCAAACTTTAGTAGTGCTACCTCTATAGCCTCACGTTTGTGGTGCTAAAACTGTAACCTCATCTGTGGTGCTAGATTTTAACCTGTGGTGCTAGATTTTAACCTTACTCTGTGCACCTTTCACTTGTTTAATCTTAATAAAACTCTCATTTATATCAAGTAGCTAGTCAGTTAAAATTTATATATTTAGGATCAAAGGTATACCGGGGGCGCCAAATTGCAGCTATACATGGTAACCAGCTCTCATTTCTATCTGAATGGAGATAACTCTGTAATAAATGCAAAGAACTCATAATCTATTCAATAGCTACAATTATATAACACGGAATGTCTGTGTTATGTTCTCTAATCAGAGAGTTCTTATTCTTATTCCTCTCTCACATATATTCTGAGATCAACTATAAATTCATGGTCCCTATTTATAATAATGGAATAATTTAGTACAGTATAATAATGTTGTTATACTAAGCTACTTGACTTCCAAACTAGCTCTGAGATCAAAATTGAATTGCTCTTTCTCAAGGTCTAGATCTATCAAGAGGTGCCCATATAAATGATTATATTGCAATGGATATGATCCCATATCTGCCAAATAAAATTTAATAAAAGTTCAATAGTGGGAATCACTCTGAACACCTGAGAGCAGGAAAGGGATTTTATGTCTGCTCCCAGCATTCAACACATTACAATGAATCAAAATTTAAATTGATCAACTTAATTTAACTATTCCCTGTCATTTTATTCTGTTATTTCTAATTTATCTTTAATTGATAACCTTAACAAATTTTATTTTGCTGAAGTAAACTATGGAAGTAAACCATGGACATGATTCAGATAATTAATTAAATTTTACTCATGAAAGTAAATTACGGAAATAACCGCAAACTAGATTAAGCAAATTAATCATAACAATAAATTATATAAACTGAAGTCTATAAAATGACTTATATAAAATGAATTATATTACTCAAATATGGCAGTATTAAATTACTATTGTAAATCAATAATGACAGTAAAGTATTAATGTCAAATTGACCATGTGAATCGAATATGGAAACAAGATAATAATAACTACTGCAAATCGATTTTGGAAACAAAGCATCATTATAAAATAATTAACTAAACTTAAAATATAACTCATATTACCTTAAATATAGGTGCTGGATATACGGATTCTGGAGATATTTGAAACACCAAAACACAAAACACAATGTAATCTTATAACAATAATAAAACTTTATTACATGAAATAATAAATATAAAATTAAAACAAAACACACTAAATTGTAATATTGTTCCACAAATATATGCTTCTGATCTATGTTTGAGTTAACTAATCTCTTGGATGACTCACTTTCGGTTTTGACCTATTCATTTATTATAAATGATTAATAACAATCACGAATACAGACGCTGGAAACAGAATTTCGTATATTTTAGCTTTAAGAAATCTTAGCTTGAGAGAGAAGAAAACCTACAAATCTCTACTCCCCCTCCTTTTATCGTAAACATTGTCTATTGGACTATTCCAAAATATTATATTCGTTTCAATTATCTTAACCAGCAATGTGAAATAATTTGAAAATTTAAATCATTTTATTAAGTAATAATTTTCACATTTCCAATGAAGAAGGATTATACATCACAAAATTTACCCTACTAAATCTTACAAACGGGTTTAAATTCAAAACCCACACTTTCACATTCATGCTTGTCAGATCTTTACGTTTTGACTGTATATATCGTAACTAGTTCGGTATGCCCACCCAGCTTGACGACCTCAATTTACCCTCATTCAAAAAAAATCAATATAGATCGGTCAGTTTATTACCTAAAATCCTTGTCATCTTCCTCATACATATATATCTGACTGAATCCTTATCCTTTCCGGGCAACATTGGTATGTCTCAGATAAGAAAACTCTCTTCACACCACATTACCATACAGCGTCTATAACTCGATAAGGGAAATATAACAACTACAACGGTATCGACTTTAAACTTAAACGATTTGCTTGAGCCAGGGAGAGATCTATCCTAAGATCCAGAATTGTGTAAAGAGCTTGTCTTAGACACTTATTCCCTATATTGGCTTGCAACATTTTCTATACTTAAACAGTAACTTTATTACTGATTCCCTATCTTAATAAATAACTGGAAACTTAGTCCTCTAACTGCTATGGTATCTATAAATCTGGAGACAACCACTTCTCATCCATTGGGTGGTAGGATTACTTTCATTAGTAATGATAAGCATTTATAACTCTAAATCTGCCCACACATACATCGATTCTAGTCTAGATAATGACAAGACTAACCGGATCTCAAATCAATACATAGATGAATTATTTTAATTTTAACCGGTCAAGCCAATAACATACCTAATATCTATATCAATAACAGATCAACACTCACAGTATAATAATGGGTTTTATGACCATCCTCTCACTCTTCATATTTACTATTAAGCATGATTGAAATTTTACTAAGAGTAATAAAATATTTATCTCATTTCTCTCTTTACTTTTAAGTCTAAATTTACGTGAGCATCTATATTTAAATGGTATCAAAATCATTTTTTTTTTCCTTCACGTTTTAAACATAAACAAAATATTAAATTCAATAATCTAGTGATCAGAGTGTTACATAGCATATAAACAAAAAATGACATATAATACTAATAATAATAATAATAAAAAAATAAATAAATGACATATTATATTAATGAAATAAATGAAGAATAAATATCAGTATTACAGACAGTCTCTCTAAATTTCTCTTTTCTTCCACAGTTCATTAATTAATTACTATATTTGATTCATCTTTCTTGAGATAGCTATCAATTGCACCTCAGACAGTTATTTTAATTAAAAACGCACAGACAGTCATTTGAATCAAGATAGATATAAAACGTAGATAGTTAGTTACTTTAAAATTTGTAGATATTTAAATCAGAATGTAGATACATTATAGTTAATAAATTTTAAAAGTTCTGTTGTTACCTCCCACTTGATGATTCTTCCGGAGACTGAATTCACTTTGTTCTCCTTTCTTCTTTTCTTTGATCGTAGATATTTAAAGGTTCAAATTA
>JAQFVV010000046.1:846544-862849 GCA_028023455.1 Epiperipatus broadwayi | reverse complement strand
ATTACCATATATATATATATGTGTGTGTGTGTGTGAAAACAGTCATTAATTTTTTATCATTAAAATGTGATAACTTATTATTTTTATTATTATATGACAATTCCCATATGTTACAGAATGTTTGTCTGTGTGCTTATATAGGCATGTGTCAGGTAGAAAGCAATCATATTTTATTATTATTATATGACAATTCCAATATGTTCATTTGATGTTATAGAGGCACATCTCTGTGCTGATATATAAGTGTTTTATGTAAACCTATTGATACATATATGTAAATTACAATGTAAAAGTATGTTTTTTTTATATTAATCAAAATCAGAAAGTTTAATTTATATGAATATCTATAATTTAATTTTAATATTATTAATAAATTTATATTTCATTGTTAAAGTTTGTTCCAGTTGAATTTTTAATCTTAAATATTATGAATTTTTATATGTTGTATTATATCTTTTCATCACAGTGGCAATTATAAAGATTTTGCTTTATGAGCTGGATTCATGCTTAATGGTCTGTTATTTAACAAGGAATTTATATTAAATGTTTGTGAACATTCAGATGATGATGACCATGCTTGGTACAAAGGGAATATCATTTAATGTCAGTGCACTAGATTTCATTTTATTTATTATTTCTTTAAAAATTAAGGATATAATTGGCCAGCACAATAATGGTACAACATGGCCAGAGTGTTGATGATGACCAAAATATATTTAGTATCTCACCATTATTCGACTTATTGTTGTATTTGGATTGAGTAGCACTTAAGTTTGTGCATTTTAAATGATTGTTTAATCACTAGCAAAAGCTAAATAATTTGCCTTGACTATAGAAAACCAATTTCAAATATAATCATAAGATTGGATTGTTGGATTTAATTGCTTATCATTCATGATGATAAACAATTATTGCTTTTGTGTAACTCTGGTGAAATTATAGTTCTATGTCTTTGCTCATCACTCATGTTCAGTAATATTTTTAATGTTTTAATATTTAATTTTATATTTGGGAATGATGTGATGGTTTCTCACCTTCCTCATATTTCAGCCCTAATGTGATATACTGATATAAATGGCTATTAAACTGTTGGGCTGATGATGATAATGTTCTGATGGCCATAAATACAAAATTGCCATTCAATGTAATTTCAAATGTAACTACATCTGAAAAAAATATATACATATTATACAGAATTAATTTTAAAAAATATTAATGTGAAACATATGATAAGAATATTACAAACAAGCAGTTTTAATGTATATTTAAGTTCATATTAATGGTTAAATAGAAAATCTATAATTTTGGGAATTGGTTTGGTTTCTTTTGATTGTTGGAGTTTGATTGGTTGTACTTCCAGGTTTGATAATGGATGGAAGGTATTGTCACTGGCTAGATAATACAGATTTTTATGCAACTTAAAGGAGTCTTCTATCTCAAGCATTAATCCAACTAACTTGTGATTTCCTATTGTTTATTGTGATGCAGTTAAGGTAGTCCCGCTATTACCATCTGCCTCTAAGTATTGGAAAAGATAGTAAGGTATAGATTTGTATTTTGCAGCCCCTAATATTCAAAGGAGCATGTGGCTTTGCAATCCTTTTTGCATTTTTGTTTTTTATAAATGGTTGTGACAATCAATCGTGGCTCAAAAATTGAGATAGCATTATTGGAGTTCTTGGTGCAATGTAACTTATATTCCAATGTCTGAATTCTTTATTTATCTAAGAAATGCATGTTCCTATACATTCTTGCATCTGTCAGATACATGTCAATTGTCTAAAAAAGGTGACAAGAACATAGTTTGACATATGACCTTTGAGTTAATTATATATGTAAATACAAACAATATGTGTATATATTTTCTATAATAGAGTGAAATAAAAGTTAAGGATTAAATTTATTTTGAATTTTAATATATATATATATATATAAATTAACATTTAAAAATGTCTAATTATCATTTTATTAATTCTGATTTTGAAATGAAAACAAGGATGTTCTTTATGTTACTTCTATAGATATACTGGTAATTATAAAATTCCTCCTATTTATTTTGATTAGTAAAAAATTATTAATTAATGGTTACATAACATATTCTGATAAAGATTTTACAAGTTGTTTTGAAAGCATTAAGGGTAATTGGGAGTTCTCATTACTTTTTTCATTCAAGATAAAGAAAACATACTTTTAATTAGACTTTTTTATTTGATTCTTAAATATAAAATGCTTGGGAAAAACATTAGAGGAGAAAGAAGACTTTTACAGTTATAGAGTGACTTGGAAGACATAATTGAAAGCAAGGCAGTGCAGAAACAGCTGTTTTGCTACTGGTTCACAACAGTAGAGTTTGGACTTACATAGAAGTAAACAGTCTGTTTTTTTTCTGTGTTCAATAGACCATGACATGTATGAGATAGTTGGCTTATCTGAAATTTACCAAATGATGGGGCTAAATAGTACTAATTAAATGCCAACAGTTATACAATTATATCTTCCTTGAAAATGAAAATAAGCCAGTCTATTGTTTAAAAGACACCTCCATATTCAGAGAATTAGGTTAAACATACTATATTATCTGGATAAAAAAAGCATACAAAAAAGTACTGCATCCTATATATATATATATATATATATATAAAATACATATTTTGCGGGTTCATCCGTGTTAAAAACTTTTAATATCAATTTACTGACGTTTCGACTTGGTCACACAAGCCATCCACAGAGTTATAAAAAGGTAGAAAGACGGTTGTAGAGGCGCTACAATCACTGGTTTGAATAAAACATTAAAAAATACCACCAATAGCAAAAATGTTAAATTTAAGAATGTTTTTTAAAGAAATCTTTCCAAATAGGAGGAAGTTTGCACGTATCATCTCGCTTATTGATACAATCTGGCCTTTTAAGTATCTCAATGGCTTCTCTGATTTTGCATTGGTAGAGATTATCACATCTGGATATGATCCTGGTACTAGAAAAATCTATTTTATGACCTGAATCTATAGTATGGAGTGAGAGTGCTGATGATGATGAGTGTTGTTTAACTGCATTAGCATGCTCATCTCTCCTAACACTGATGCGACGATTACTCATACCTATGTAAGAAGCTTTACAATTTTTACATGAGATTTGATAGACACCATGAGATTCAAGAGGGATTGAATCCTTAGGCTTGGTTATTATATTGCTGATCTTTTGATGAGCAGAAAATGCTGTATCTATATTATAGCGTTTTTAATATACGTCCGATACTGTCTGTAGTTCCTTTTACATATGGAACACAAATCCTAATAGCTGACTTATCATCTTTTTGTTTCCTATTTTGTCTATTTTGGGCTTGAAATAAGGCTTTTTTATAAATTTGTAATTATAACTATTTGCTAATAAAACACTATTAATATGATTTATTTCTTCTTTCAGATGTGTCTCATCTGAAAGGTTAATTGCTCTATTTAAAAGAGTTTTGGCTACAGAAACTATCTGAGTTGGGTGATGATGAGAATGGAAATGTAAATATCTGTCTGTGTGTGTATCCTTTCTGTAAATAGAAAAAGATAAACTATTTGGTGTTCTGGTGACTAGAACATCAAGAAAAGGGAGTTTTCCATCAGACTCTGTCTCCATTGTAAATTTAATATGAGGATGCATATTATTTAAATGTAAGAAAAAGCATCTAATGTATTTTTTCCATGTTGCCATATGACAAAAGTGTCATCTATGTATCTGAGCCAAATGAGAGGTTTTAAAGATGATGATTCTAAAGCACGAGTTTCTATATATTCCATGAATAAATCAGCTATTACTCCTGAGATAGGTGAGCCCATAGGAGTACAGTTGAAATTTCTAATTACCATATTTTAAAATAAATAACATTAGTCAATTAAAAATAGAACAAGAAAATAAAATAATAGTTATAATTACAAATTTATAAAAAAAGCCTTATTTCAAGCCCAAAATAGACAAAATAGGAAACAAAAAGATGATAAGTCAGCTATTAGGATTTGTGTTCCATATGTAAAAGGAACTACAGACAGTATCGGACGTATATTAAAACGCTATAATATAGATACAGCATTTTCTGCTCATCAAAAGATCAGCAATATAATAACCAAGCCTAAGGATTCAATCCCTCTTGAATCTCATGGTGTCTATCAAATCTCATGTAAAAATTGTAAAGCTTCTTACATAGGTATGAGTAATCGTCGCATCAGTGTTAGGAGAGATGAGCATGCTAATGCAGTTAAACAACACTCATCATCATCAGCACTCTCACTCCATACTATAGATTCAGGTCATAAAATAGATTTTTCTAGTACCAGGATCATATCCAGATGTGATAATCTCTACCAATGCAAAATCAGAGAAGCCATTGAGATACTTAAAAGGCCAGATTGTATCAATAAGCGAGATGATACGTGCAAACTTCCTCCTATTTGGAAAGATTTCTTTAAAAACATTCTTAAATTTAACATTTTTGCTATTGGTGGGATTTTTAATGTTTTATTCAAACCAGTGATTGTAGCGCCTCTACAACCGTCTTTCTACCTTTTTATAACTCTGTGGATGGCTTGTGTGACCAAGTCGAAACGTCAGTAAATTGATATTAAAAGTTTTTAACACGGATGAACCCGCAAAATATGTATTTTATATATTTAACCCGTGCAAATCTTCGTTTTAACATATATATATATATATATATATATATATATATATATATACATACAAAACCATAAAACAATACAATACTAGATTAAATTTTAGAAATTTGACCAAATCCTTACACAACCATGGTTTCATCTACTATAAATAGACCTTCTCAAGTGAAAATCAATCTAAAAGGGAATATATATATATATATATATATATATATATATATATATATATATATATATATATATATATATTTTTTTTTTTCAAACAAACCTTCCCATAATCCACTACAAATTCCACCTTCCCTTAATTCAAAAGAAGTCTTCATAAGATTGATAGCCTCAGAATCAAGGAGTTTTATCAACAAAGTCTCCTTTAAATTATTCTTTTTAACTCATTCTTTCCATAAAAAATAACCGAAGCATTGTTAAACAATATTCTATGATCTGTATTCAATTCATGAATATATAAAGCTGAGTTAAGATACCTATGTTTAACCCTACCTACATGAACCTTAACTCCTTGCATTAAGGCTAAATTTACTCTGACCTACATAAAATTTACCACAACTACAAAAAACATAGGTATATTAGCGCAGCTTTATATATTCATGAATCTGAATACAGGTCATAGAATATTGTTTAACAATGCTTCATTACTTCTTTATGAAATGAATGAGTTAAGAGAAGAATAAGGAGACTGATGTTAAAACTCATTGAACCTGAGGCTATCTAATCTTATGAAAACTTCTTTTGATGTTAAGGAAGGTGGAACTAGCAGTGATTTATGGGAAGGTTTGTTTATATATATATATTTTCCTTTAGATTGATTTTCACTTGAGAAGGTCTCATTTATAGTAGATGAAACCATGGTTATGTAAGGATTTTGGTAAAATTTTTAAAATTTAATCTAGTATTATATTGTTTTATGGTTTTGCATTTTTATTTTTGCTAGTATAGTGTTAGACAGTTTTGGTGTTATATATATATATATATATATATATATACACCAAATATAGATATAGATAGATATATATATATATATATATATATATAAGATACAGCTGGTGAGCAGTGTTATATAGAGAGAGAGTGATTGTATTCTAAATAATTTCTTGAAAATGACAGTTGAAATTTCTAATTACCATATTTTAAAATAAATAACATTAGTCAATTAAAAATAGAACAAGAAAATAAAATAATAGATGTCATTTGTGTCTAAAAGATTATTTGTCCCTAATGTGGCTCATAAAAAGAGTGGAAAATTCTGAGAATCTTTTTTTTCAAACTCTGGAAATGAGGCCACAAAATTCTGAATTTTAAATGAAACTTTCCAAATGATAATAGGTGGATTTTTTTTAAAGGAAGTGTTTTACTTAGTATAAAAAAGAGGTCAATTAATAGTTATAATTTAATTCATATTCACACATACCCCAGAATTTTATGTATATTTTCAACATGGAATTAATTGTCAAAGGTATATTTTAATAAGTTTTTTATTTTGACAATTTAATAAATCATATGATATAAATTCAGTGTGTCCACCCATTTCCATAAATATTCATATATATATATATATATATATATATATATATATATATATATATATATATATATATATAAAGGTCCAGATTTAGTGGAAGTTGCCAGTCTTACCGTATCTGCACTACAGAGCACCACCAGGCCATTTGAACCTAGAAAATTTATAGAGTATGCAGATACATGCTGTTAAAGATCCAAGTTTTATTTATTAAGGCCATCAGCTCTTGCCACTAGCTCAGTGGAGACACAGAGATAATAATATATAACTTTGTTTAATTTGTATCTTAAATATAAAAAAAATAACAGCCACTGCCAGTAATTAACACACAAACAACATTTATTTACGCACATATATAATCATTTAAAGTTTGAGGAATAACATTTATTATTTTATATTTTAATATTAACTTTTAATTTAAATTATTATTTTAAAATTTTAGACCATCCGCACAGATGAATTTAATATTTTTTAAGATTGTTGAGTATGACTAGACTACATAGATTGCATTTGAAAAGAAAATATTATATCCCTTATTTAACCTTAGGCCAAAAGTTCGCAGTCAAACCAACATCAATCCATCTGATACATTGATGTATTCAATGCAGCATGAAATACGACAGCACAAAATACCATACTGTCAGGAATGTACATCTGAACAGCATGGTTAGAGAAGACATTGACTCTTGTTCAAACAGGAATGTTACATTTGTCTGGCAAAAAGAACAATAAAAAAACTCCATAAGAAGGGACTGCATTTTCCATCTTACTATTCCCCTCCATAGGCAAAAAGGAGGTGTGCGGCATATAATGGAGATCCTGCACATAGCGAACCTCATACTACATTTACTAATTTCACCAATATAATCAATCCATTGACCCAATCTAACTACGAAACAAATAACCTAAGATTAACCCTCCCTTAATTAATTAATATAACTTTACCAATCTATAGCTCCATTCATGCCCAACTTAAATTTAACATTTATATAATTTTGTACAGATGAAGTTTATAATAGTTTGTTTTTTAATGTTAAGTACAGATTGGCTACATACATTACATGGTTAAAAACATTTCAAAATAAACATAAACGATCAAAATATAAAGTCATTGCTGGAATTGCAGAGGGAACATTACAAGAAACCCTTTGGCATTCATAATAAGATGCCGCATTGACACCAATAACTCAAAAGACATCTGAATAAATACATTTTATATACTCGCCATAAGGTATCATTATTTACTGAATGTCTATATATTTTAATCAAATATGAAAACAAAAACATAATTAAACATTAATGAATCCATGCAAGCATCTGTACCCAACTTAAATTTAATACATTTTAAATGATTTATACAATAAATATTAATAACAAAAAAATGGAAATGATTATTAGCAAAGTCAAATATATAAAAATTAAACATTAATAATTAATTGAAAACTTGAAAGTCAGATAAGAGTTCATTTTAAAATTTAAGTTGGCCGAATCTTAAAAGCTTGTCAAATCTTAACAAAAATTTTTAATTATTTTTAAATTTTATAGTTCATGTCTTACAGTAAAAGAATCCCGTTTCCTGGTGCCGATTCCTGCAATGTCTCTATTTAAAGTCCGGTCTGTGGTTCTGGATGTGGATTTAGCTGTTTCAATCCTGGTATTACAGTCATTTTATTTGAAATAAGTGAGAGAGAGCAACAAGTGCATCTTATCACCCTTCTCACAAAATCAAGCTGGAACTGTTTTAATTTGAATTTTTTTTTCTTTTATAGTACTCCTCTGGATTCATTGAACATAGTTTCCTGTTCCAATAATTTCCATTAAGGTCTGATTAATTGGTTACTGCTTCTATTGGACTTTCTAGTTTTTTTATACTTTTATCTATATCTTTATCTGACTTTTTTATATAAGAGCCCCAAGGGCTAGTTTGCTTTTCATTTAATTAATTAACACATTATTTCCATTTACAAAAATATTTTATCTTTAGATCTTGTACTTTTTTATAAAAAAGTATGTTCAAATATATTTTTTTTAAAAAAGAAAATAATTTTTAAAGTTTTAAATCTGTGCGAATATATATATATATTGAACAACTCTTTTTAATTTTAGCTTTTAGTTTTTTTATTTACAAACTTAAAAAAAAAAAATTATTCTAATTTTAAATTAATGTAACGGCATATACCGTTACAATATATATATAATAACTATTTTATTTCACATTTACCTTGTAATTAATAATACGCTGATGCATTGCAGTGAAACTTTTCTATATAATTTCTATAGGCTTTCTATATCATAATTTCTGCAGACTAAGCACTTTTACAGCCCTGCTGTTCTATAATCATAGTCTCTTAGTAAAAACAGTCATTATTTATGTATCATTAAAATGTGACAATTTATTTTCTTAATTATATGATAATTTCCATATGTTTCAGCATGTCTGTGTGTTTATATAGATGTTTGTCAAGTAGAAACATGAATGTTAAAATTAATCATATTTTTTATTAGTTTATAGCAATTGAAATATGTTCATTTTATATTATACTGCCATGTCTATGTACTGATATGTAACTGTTTTCTATATGGACATATATGTAAATTACAATGTAATTATGGATTTCTTTTTGGTATTAATGAAAAGCAGAAGACTTAACTCATATGTATAATCATATTTTAAAGATATTAATTTAATGTTATTGTTATAAATAAATTTAGATTTCAATGTTAAAATATGTTCAAATGAATTTCTTTTAACCTAAAATATAAATTGTTATATGTTGTATTATAATTCTTGTTCACAATAACAATTATAAAGCTTTTACTCTCTGAGCTAGATTCATGCAAAATAGTTTGCTTTTTAAAAGAGAGTTATATATAGGGTTTATGGACATCCAGATGATGATAATCTTGGTTGGCACAATGGAGTATCCTTTCAAATCCATGTATTACAATTCATCTTATTTATTTCTTTAGAAATTTAGTTTATAGTTGACCAGTACATTAATTGTGACAAATGGCAGGATCATTGATGATGGTCAGGATGTGTTTAGTATCTCAGAAGTATTTGACTTATTGTTGTATTTGGATAGAGTAGCACTTAATTTTGTACATTCAAATAATTGTTTTAACTTAACTGCTCAAGCTAGAAAGAAGTAAATAATTAGCCTGACCTACAGTAAACCTATGCCAAATCCAGTGACAAGATTGACTGTTGATATTTATTCTTGATTAACCATGATGATGAATGATTATTGCTTTTGTGTAATGCTGAACTTAAAGTTAGTCCTGTGTTTTTGCCGATTTCTTATATTCATTATAACACAGTTATTCTTTTTATATTTAAATTTGATATTGATTTGAGGTTTGATGATGATGATAGATCACCATCCCAGGTTTGCCCCAAAATTTTTGATAACATTACAATATATACATATATAAAATATATTTGGAGGGTTCATCTGTGTTAAAAAAATTAAATATGAAAATACAGACATTTTGACTTGATCAGACAAGTCATCTACTGGGTTATAAAAAATAGAAAGACAGTTGTAGAGGCACTACAATCAGATTTGAAAAAATGTTAAAGTTCCACTAATCGCAAAAATGTTAAATTAAGAATGTTTTTTATAAAAATATTTCCAAATAGGAAGAAGTTTGCATGTATCATCTAGCTTATTGTTACAATCTGTCCTTTTAAGTATCTCAAGGTTTTTTTTTAAAATATCTTTCCAAATTGGATGTTTGCATATATCATCACACTTATTGATACAATCTGGCCTTTTAAGTCATCTCAATGGCTTCTCTAATTTTGCACTGGTAGACATCATCGCATTTGGTCCTAGTATGAGAAAAAAACAATTTTTGATCTTAATCTATAGTATTTAGTGAGAGTGATGATGATGATGACTGTTGTTTAACTGCCTTAGCATGTCCATCTTTCCTAACACATTGATGTGATGATTCCTCATACCTACATAAAAAGCTTTACAATTTTTACATGAGATTTGATAAGCACCATGAGATTCAAGAGGGATTGAATTCTTAGGCTTGGGTATTATATTGCTGATATTTTGATGAGTAGAAAATGCTGTATTTATATTATAGCATTTTAATATATGCCCAATATTGTCGGTAGTTCCTTTTACATATGAAACATAAATCCTAATAGCTGATTTATCATCTTTTTCCTTCCTATTTTTTTTCCATTTTGGGCTGGAAATAAGGCTTTTTAATAAATTTATAATTATAACTATTTTCTAATAAAACACTATTAATATGACTTATTTCTTCTTTGGGATGTTACTTATCTGAAAGGTTAATTGATCGATTTAAAATAATTTTGGCTACAGAAACTATCTCAGTTGTGCCGGTCAAAATCGGGTATTCATTCAACAAGACCAATAATCCAAGCAAAAGTACTTTGAATCCAACCATACACAAGATACAGATGTCAGTGGAATGGTTTATCCTAACCTATTTGCCTGAACTATTGCCTCTCTGACAAATGTATAATGTTTGTGAACATACTAGCAGTCCTAGATTTAATTCCATCACAGATGAAGATCACAGTTCACAAAGAGACTAAAAATAATAAAGGGTTTATATAAGAATATAATGATTTAGTGAGTTCTGACAATTGCACAATGGTACAGATGTGATTTGATATCGATTACTAATTGTTTGAACCGTAACAATTATAATTCTTTATGGGAACATTACAAAGAAGTGAATTTAAATCAAAGTAATACTATAAACGACTAGGGTAAATAATATTAGAGATTCGGAGTGATGACAAACTAAGCTAATTTAAAATAATATTACAGGAATTTATTAAAAAATTGAGTTAGATATACAAAATAAATTGAGTTTTGTTTATACAGCTAGGTTATTATATTTTTTGAATTCATTTTGATGTGGCTTTGATAACAAAGTAAAAATTTGTTAATTGGTCTGCCAAGAATCAATCAGCAATAAAATATCATTAGCCCTCTTTAAGAGATTACAAATAAGTCTATTTTTATATAATAACAAGACATGAGTGATGTGTATTTATAACACTATTACATTTAAATCAGTTGTCTATGTTGAGTGTGGAAAGCAAAATAGTTCATTTTAAATTAAATAGTCAGGTTTAACTAATGGGATTGGTTTGTGAATGACATTCCATCATGCCAGAGAGCATTTCAGGTTTGTAAATAAATATACATAATGATAAAGGCAGTATGATACTATAGATTACAACAAGGAATGAATGAGGTCTGTTACAATCCTCTTTTAGCTTTGCTAAAAAAAATCCCTGGTATATACAGGTAGATGATGAGAGAAATTTTGGCCATCCAGCCAAAACATATCTCTGAATAGTAATAATAGATTTGGGATGCTGGACTTCCCACACACATTTTAATGGCAATGCATCAGAAGGGTCCTTTAGTAGGAAATATGTCTACTTTGAGAGAAAGTAAAAGATTGGACTGGTCATACTTAATATTCTGAAGGTCCTAAGAGGTAATTAGCAAAGCAAGAACAATAATAATAAATTAATGATTGTAACTACAAAATACATAATGCCTTAGACTTATATATATAGTGGATCACATAATAAATTAATTCCTGATTAAAATAATCAGCTTTCTGACATAATAGAAAGTCCCCAGAAACCTTAGGCGATTAATGAATGAATCATAAAATATAATATAAAAAGGGAAGGCAAGAATTAAAATTAAAATATAAATTGTTTTCTACACTTTTCAAATATTTCATTTATTAGTGAGTTATCAAATAGTTTGTCATCGAAGATTACAAAACCAGTCTGTCTTTTAATTAACGTAGATGGGGCATTGAATATCAAACTCACTTCTGAAGTTTGACAACATACAGTATAATAAATTGTACATCACAATTTTAATAGTTTACTGACACAAACTAATATATATATATATTATATATATATATATATATATATATATATATATATATATATATATTACCCCCCTTATCCCATCATTTAACTTTCATTTTCCCTCATTTTTTCCCTCTCAACAACTCCATCCATATCCCTCCAATCATAATCACAATAACCCTATATATATATATAATATATATATATATATATATATGAAGTCTATAAATGCTAATTCTCTTTAAAGTATTTGGTTTACAGAAATTGTGGTATACTTTGCTTAAATGATTTAATAAAGTATATTATTTTCTCAGAGATAATTATGAGGGCAATTTTAAGCTGGAAATAATAATAAGATACTTAACTTTTAAAATAATTTCAATCATTTAAAATAAATTTATAATATAAGAGGTACATAACTAAGTGGGCTTTTTCTAGTAATTAATTTAATGGAAATACGTCTCCTAAAATGATTTTTAACTGGAGAAAATAAGAGGGAGAGGGTTTAAAGTTAGTTGCTCATTGAGTTTATACTTGGCAGTTTCAATAAGTCAATATTATAAATAAACCAACAAAAAAAAATTTAAGATAAATTTGCTGCATCAAAATAATGTAGATTTTTATAAGAATTTATAATATTACATTTAAGAGAAAAATTTTAAAAGATGCATTTTAAAATTAAGTTGTACAAACATTACAGATATATATAATATAAATTAATATTGATTTACAAAACAAAGTAAGCTAGAATCAGAAGCTTGTGGCAAATTGGAGGTTACCTCAGAACCAATTGGTAGAAACAGGCAGTTATAAAATCAGATCATTTAGCAGGCTTCCTTGACACAGTACAGTCTCCAGGCTAGGTGTTGAGAGTACTGGAATGGCATTGATGAGCCGGTGGAAACAGAGCTTCAGATAGCAATGGCCGATCTTTTTACCCCATCATTCTTTAGGCACGATGTACTATATATATACTAATCAATACTCTTCAGAGAACTGTTTTTTCCTTCTTTCTTATCAAATTTTTTCTATTTATTTGATCCAGTTTTATCTATTAGGATGCATTCAACATTGATAACTACCAATTGTAATTGCTCTAAGTGGTTCTCTGAGGTTGGTGTCTGCTTGGGCAGGAAATCTACAACCCCATCTTAAACATGCCATAAGGGTTATTGGGCTAATTAAAAGAAAACAGCAACAAACATGATTAATGTTATCAGTCATCCTATTAACAAAGCCTATCTAATTAAGATTTAGATTAAAAAATGTAAATTTTATTCACAAAATTTTTAGGAATTTGGTACATTTCTATAAATAATAGGATGACTTACAAACCTAATATTTGATATAAAACTTAAGTAGAAATTTACAAAATATTCATTACAAATATTAGATTGTTTACCTAATTGATCCTTTAATGTACATTTATCAAAAGATAAATATAAAATGTTACCAACTGATTAATTGAAGAAAAATGAACTTTAATAAAAGAATTTAAAATATTTGTAACATTTTAGAGATATCTAAGATTCAATTATTTACTCAATGCCAATTTAAT
The DNA here is from genome assembly GCA_028023455.1 of Epiperipatus broadwayi. Lineage (NCBI taxonomy): Eukaryota > Metazoa > Onychophora > Udeonychophora > Euonychophora > Peripatidae > Epiperipatus > Epiperipatus broadwayi. The sequence continues at coordinate 849,203 of JAQFVV010000046.1, read as the reverse complement.
AAAATAAACACAATATATGTGTTATACAAATATTATAAAATAAATTAACTATTATAAAAAGGGTTAGTTTTAATCATGAAATATAAATTAATGAAATATAAATTAGATAAAAGACAATAATATTGATTATAAATATACTACCACCTACTATGAGATGAGTGTCAGTTAATATACAAGATTGGGTTCAAACCCATACTAGTGCTAATGATACTGGCACTTGGTGAAGTAGAAATGTGTACTATATTTCCAGCTTCAATATATATATATATATATATATATATATATATATATATATATATATATATATATATATATATATATATATATATATATATATATATATATATACTTAAAATAGTAATTACTTTCTCTATCAAAGGTGGCACTTAGTGTGTGCTGTATTAATCAATAAATACCTAAAGGTTTGTGCATTTAAAGCCCAATCTAGTATCTCCTCATCCAATATCCCTAGACTAGTTTTCAGATTTTTGCTGTTACCAGTGAAGCACTATGATTCTGAGAACAATATACCTAGACCTTTGAATCTAATGCATACATCCAGAAACTATATTTTACTTATTTAATCAATGACAAAGCAATGAGCCCAAACTAAAATAATAATAAATGTTTTGAATCCAAGATATTTTTTGTATAATCATCTAGACCTGAACATGATTGTGTATCTATATAGTTTGGTGTCTGTTTTTTAATAAACAAAGCAACAAATATATTTGGCTTGGATTAATATTAAACTATTAAAATAAGCATGTATAATATTTAGATTCCTTGCATAATCCCTTTATGTAATGATAACCCTCTACATACAGTAGTGCCAATAACACAAGATATAGTAATAAACAGATATCAGAAGGCTTCTACATGTAATCCCTTTCTTAGATCCAAGACTTCTCACTAATGACAGCTATAGTCTAAGACCAAATCTGTGGATATTAGATGAATAAGCATTCCATAAATATTTATATGCATAAACTTTATGACATCTATTAATTACTACAGAGTGCACTAGGTGACACTCTATTGTGAGGAGAGTAGCTACTCCTTTAATATCTTATGCAGGTATAGAAAAACTGGCTAATATATTTAACCAATGACGTCTGCAGCCTGGCAGTTAGCTACAGGAAAAAAAATGCCATCTAAATTTATGGTGCTCCATTCTGCTTTCTTTGGCATACCATTATATATGTCGAAGACTAAAATGAACACTTACTTGAATAAATTAATTATAACAAAAACTGAAGATAAAATAGCTAATTTTTCATCACTTAAATTATATGAAATTACAAGAGCATTAATTTTTAATTCGATTGTTTCAGGGACTTTGGCATACTATGCATCTTCAGTAACCCTTCATAGTAAAACAATACTCAGAATAAACAAGATTGCAAAGAAATATATCAGGGATAGAGCTTCAAGATGGATCTCAATATCAACTTTGCAGACACCAAAAGAAAAAGGAGATTTTGGCCTGATTGATGAGGAGCTATACATATCTTATGTCAACACAAGTATATTTTATTAACTTAATTAAAATTCAATATTTTGGACATTTGGTTAATAGTGATGGCACCTTTAATGAAATGAAATGTAAAGAAAGATATTTTATAGCTGACCTGTTCATTGCTTATATGGATCTCCAGGATGATCTGAATGTTCCCAGTTTAGAAGGTATTAAATATAAAGATTTAATGAATCATTTTAAAAGTCGTGGCAATGCCTGGTAGGATATATCAAAGAAAAATTTGTTGAAAAAGTTCCACTCTATATATGCACCCCAGTCCTACTTGAAATTTGTTATCAAACTAGTGAATGGCTTGTTCCCAACAACTAAGGTTCTAAATGAAAGACTACATATGAATTTGGATCCAGTCTGTTTGCTATGCAAATCTGGTGATAAAACTTTTCAGCATCTATTTGAAGAATGTTTGGCATTTAGGCAGATAAGAGCTAATGTGTTCCACAGGCCAATCATAAAATTAAACTTCTACTTAGTCGATACATTGTGAAATTTAACCCCATCTATGCAATGGTAACTGTGCACACCCTTAAGACAATATTGTATATACGATGTACTATGATATTTGACAACAAGAAATTCAACTGGCTGAGAAAACTTTATAAATATTGGAAAGTTTATTTCAATCAATATCTGGATACTTGCCAAGGAAGAGGATGAATCAAATCTGGAGTGGTCCTGGAATAACTCTATGTGAGATTATCAGATGAACATTTGTCTTGAATAAAAGTTTAATTCTTATGGGTGGTTTATTCCTTGGGCTAATCAATCATTTTGTTGCATGCTTTGCTCATTTGAGTTGCATGCCTTAGAGTCTCCTTCTATTGCAGTGTTACAAGTCAATATCCTTAAGTGGAAGAGAACTAGTTAATTGCCTGCAGTCTTTTTTGTCTTAATAGTGAAATATATCAAATTCTTTGGGTTTTGGTATACAAAACTAATACATATTTATCATCTGTTTAATTACTTGTATAAATTGTAAATAGTTATTGTGTTAATAAAGGTTATATATATATATGAAAAACAAAACAAGTTTTATATACGTAAAAACAGGATATCGCTTGTATTAATGATCAATAGACGGAGCTTTACCAAGACCTCCAAACAAGCGTATTTGTTTACATA
>JAQFVV010000046.1:754044-841544 GCA_028023455.1 Epiperipatus broadwayi | reverse complement strand
TACCAATTATTCTTAAAAATTTTAACCTGTAATTGCTACAACTTATTTTGTAACTTTAAGACTACAACCAGTATGTGACATCGCATTTAGAAAAGGATTAGTTTTATGGCTACAAACTATATTGTTTATTATAAACATTATGCACAATACACATTACATGTCTGAATAGAAGCTTCTTAATGCTATGTTTAAATATTTTTTAACATAAAGACATAATAATATCGGAACAGACTGGCCCTTCAAGGAGAGAAGTAGAATACCATTGGTAGATGAACCATCAGAAGTACCTATAACCAGATTGAGGCTATAGCAAGCATAACCTATGATCACTTTTCCAGGCTATAGATATTCTCAACAGCTTGATTCAAACCACTGCCATACAAAGCTTTTTATTTGATTTAATGATAAACATCAGGTGCCAGCTGACCGTAGGTTAAATAGTCAGCATGCTTCAAATGACAGGCACACAATTCAGCACTTGAAATATTTCATGAACAGCTCATACTCCTTCTCAAGGTCTAACCCAGTTACTTAATACATAAAAATAATTCTATACAAAATTAATGGTGATGCAGTGATGAGAGAGAGAGAAAAAAAAGTAGACCAACTAATATTTATGCAAACATTAATATTTATTCAAGCACATACATTGTAATATAACATAAAATAACACAATATAATATTTTACATAACCATATAAATGATTATGTGAGACTGACATTGTGATAGTCATTCATTAATTAAAATTCATTTAGGATAAAAAGAACATATTTATGGACAAGTATCAAAATGTTTTTATCTAGGTTTTTATGTTTGTCAGTTCCAACCAGTTGGATTTTTGGTCACCATTGATGGTTTCAGGGTTTATTTATATTCTTTGTCATGACAATGAGAGAGAGAGAGAGTTTTCAGTAGTGTATACTTCACCATTTCGACATTAGTTTTCATCAAGGGTTCAGACAGGGTCAGTTGATTTGCAGAGGACTTTGGGACCTGAAGCCCAGTCAAACCCTTCTAAAGGTGATTTAGCAATGCATTTTTGCTAGACATACAGTTTTTGCATGGATGATGACAACAGAAGTAATTGATTGGCTTACCACTGCATTCACAGTGTCTGAATATCTGGATCTTTGGAGCAATGAATAATGTAATGCACAAAAAATGGAGACTGGACTGATTTTAATCACAAATGGGGGTCAGAAAGGATAACAATATATGGGGACAACTTTATATACCTGGCTTTTTATTGTTTTATTTTTTTATCTTAACTCTAATCTGTCCTTTAATTAATTTTACATTTCTTATTAATTTAATTTTTCATTCAGATTCATCTACTACCTCAATAATAGAGTGTACATGTTTTTTTTTAATTAATTCAATTGTGAGTTATAATTTTCTTTTATCAGCCAAGTAATCTTAAAGTAATTATATTTTGAAAGTTTTACTATCATTTGTTTTTACAGACTATTTTTTAGTCTGCTTTCACATTGGCTTATTTTATACATTATAAAAAAAGTTTTATTTACAAAGTGAGACAGAGAAAAAAAGTTTTTCATATGTTTTTCTAATTCTATTTGAGATTTTCCTCCATATATATATGTTCACTAGATGAAGTTTACCACTAGCTCCAAACAAGCTTTAATTATAAGTCCCAACAGAGAAAAAATTTAAAATCTCTATCATAAAAATCCTCACCTCCAAACCAATTGGTTTCGAGTTTAATGGCTCACCTCAATGAAGAGTTAGGATTTCAGAAACTAGATCTAAAACTCCAATTCAGAGCACTTATTTAATATGTTACTATCAGTTTGAAAACTTGAATTATTCAGACATGTAAATGTCTTCAAATTCAGCCTAACAAAACAGATAGCTATATGAGTTTGAACTCAATTCAGTTTCACCATATATTAATAGCTAAAGGAATAATATACCACAAAGGCCTTCAAGGGTACACTTATAATAATTAATAAAACAAGTCGCAAAGTGTGCAACATGCTTTTAAACTTGTGCCAAAATGTTCACTAGATGGAGCTTACCAATAGCTCCAAACAAGCTTTAATTATAAGTACCAACAGAGAAAAAATTTAAAATCTCTATTGTAAAAATTCTCATCTTCTCTCTCTCTCTCTCTCTCTCTCTCTCTCTCTCTCTCTCTCTCTCTATATATATATATATATATATATATATATATATATATATATATATATATATATATATATATATATATATATATATATATATATATATATATATATTATAATTTTTCTAATTTTTTAAAACTGCAATTTATCAAAAGAAAACTACTCTATCTATTTATGTTTTTATTAATAATTTAATAATTTATTTTAAATGAAAAATATGTAACATGATCTATTTATATGCTCCTGCTGACATATATTTCTCACTAGCATTACAGTATAAAAAGCTAACAAGGATTTACCATTAATGCTTAAAAAAGATTAAAGTTAGTTTCTAACCCTGTCATCTAAGGTATGTTGAATAATTATTTTTTTCATAAGCAAATGATTCTTACAGCAAATAAAATCATCATTGATGTAGTAGAAAAGGGATCAAATTGCTTTAATTTTTATCCCTGTCATCTGACTTAATATTTTTTTTATAATAAATACAATTTATTTTTTATTATCATAGGCTAAGTGATAATAAATAGATATTATAATGTTTGTCTAACAAAATAAAAAATAAATGATTATAATTTAAACAATATAATGAAAACTTACTAAAAGTAATATAACCCCTCACAAAAAGAAGAGGCATAATTAGAAAAGTACTGAGAAGAACAATTGTTCAATTTAAAAATATATATGGAATTATGACATTTGAAAATTTATCCTGTTATCCCATTATGGTTGTTGACATATTACTTGATTCTCTACATACAATATTGAATATCAGAGAACAACCAGAATGTGTAGAACTTTACTTCTTGATTAAAGACATTTCTTTTTCATTTTTAATACTTGTTTGTTAAGATTCGATATACTGCAGTAAAGGCCATTACCATTTTTCTAAAACATTCTTCTGATTACTATAATGATAAATATGTTTTCATTTATCTATCATTTTATACACTGATGATAATGAGATCGTTTTTTTTTTGCCAACTCATGATTTTGTAGTTATTTTATTAGTTTATAAATAGAACTTTATAAAATCATTTTTATTAATCTCACTAAGAAATCAGACTTTTATGTTTGATCTTTTTTTTTTTAATTATTTAAATTGTTTATAGTTCAAGATAAATTAGTTGTCTTGAATAATAAGTGTCTTAGTGGGTTTTTTTTTTTTTTGGTTGGAATTTTTGGAAAAAAAAAAAAGATAAATTGGGGTAAATTTAGAAAACGTTACAATTAAACTCTATTGTTGAAACCCATTTGTAGTTAAAAGTATTGTAAGAATCTAACTGTTGTCAATTTCATTAATTAATCAAGAACTTTTTTAAATTAAAAATTCTGAAAGACAAAAGGACAGAAACATAAGGGACATAATTTTGCTAAAAATAAACCAAAAAAGTGTGAATCCTGTTGTAAACAATTAATTAAAAGTGCAGAGAGATAATTGAAAATAGAATAAATTACAAATTACTCTTTGGTTCATGAAATATTAAAACTTTTTAATAAAAGTTATTATTGCAAGTTGCTATGAAAATGTTTTCTGGCTAGAGAGAATCAAATACTTCTCTCCCAGGGGAAACCATCTCCAGCTACACTTGAAATATGCTGAGGAATTTTCATCTCCAGAAAGTATGAAACCAGTGAACCAGCCAAGGCTGTGCACAGAAGCAAGACGACTTAGATGATTAAGGCAAAAAAGTACAGAAAAATGTCAACCAATAGGCTGTACCCTTCTGATTAAATTTAACAGACTGATAGCCACCCAGTAATTTAGGAAATGGATGATGGACAACAATTTAATCAAAATTAAAAGTAGAGCAACAAGTGGGTAATTATAAACTGTTTATTAAATGAAATTTTCTATTATAATGTGGAGACAGAATTTACTGTAATTATTAGAATATGTGAAAGATTATACTATAAAATATTACGTGGCCATGTCACATATGTAAATAGATAGTATGATCATAAAATAATCTTTTCAGTCTAGTACTAGGCTATATACCGAGTGGGGCCCTCAAATTAGCTACTATAATCTGGGTAATCAAGGTAGTTTTGGTAGCTCTAAACCATTTTGTACCATTATATATATATATATATATATATATATATATATATATATATATATATATATATATATATATATATATATATATATATGTAATGGATGTTTAAGACACCATTACAAATATTATAGTTTTATAGGGGTGAAGAAAATAAAATAAATTTTTATATAAGGTTTCGTTTGTAAAACTTGATTAAAAGTTTTTTTTTAATGCTTGTACAAATATATATGTATGTGTGTGAGAATTATATTTTAATACCACAGTTATATTTGGTTTTTAATTTTAATTTTGAAAATAAAAGAAAACTAAGATTATTTTTTTTTGTTAAATTTATGTAAAAGTAAAGTGTACAAATAGATTGTGTTTCAGATTTGGGGATTTAGATTGATAAGGCTAATTAAAAAAGAAAGAAAACAAAAAGAAAAGAATTTTTCATTAGTTAATTCCTAGATCTGTAAAGGGCAATTTATTTTGTTAATTAGATAACTATTGTTATCTAGATCGAGAATTTTTAAATTTTAATTAAAAAGAAAAAGTTTGGTAATTGGTTTAGGAGATATGATTCAGATATAACAGGCTGAATTATGCCATTGGATTATCTTGGAATAGCTTTCAATACTGGCATCATCTAGAATACTTGCACCAGCGCAAAGAGACAGACACCAACTCTGACAGGAGAATTACACGATTCCTGTCAAAATACTTAGAAAGAACGATTCCTGCATATTCGGAAAGCTGATTCAGTAATTATTTTACCTAGAATGAACATTAAACCTACAGCAAAAATATTTTCTTTACCATGATGTGCTAAGTTTCTCACCAGGGCAGGTTCGGACATCCTGTGTCTCCATTAACTGCCTACAATGCCATAAGAACCGGCTCCAAAGAAACCACTAACCAACTCGCCCAAGCCTACCGTCAGTGAATCCAGAGCAACGGACTAACCTAAGAAGTCTAGTGCACTAGCATTGAAATAAATTATTAAGGTACCTTATGTTTTTGCAATTTAAATAATGTTGTCTTAGATTTGTTCCCTTTTGTTTTTAAATATAAATGTTTTTCAAGTTGTATCTTATATAATTCGATTTCTGTGTGCTTGAAATTTTTTTTTAACGAGTGCTAGTTTCAAACCTATTACTGTCCATCCTATTTAAGTCTTAGTAAGAAAGATAGTAGTTTATTTATAATCTCACATCCCTTTTATTATAGAAAGCTGCCTGGATATTACAGACTATTTTAATTGACTTCTGGCTTGTGACCCATTTTATTATTAGTTCTACTTATGTCGTGAAACTTTATTTATAATAGATTGTTAAAAAATATAATAGTTCTTAGTTTTATTTCTTCAAGCTTCCAATTCGTTTATTAGGGGCACGTACGATCGTTTTAACCCTCTCAATAGGTAGATGGTGAGCTCCTAGCCTGTCTCACTCAGAGGGAGGTCAATCGATTGAAAGTAATAACTTTCAACACTCTTTTTATTATTATTAATGTTTTGGAAGCTACTTTCTTATTTCTTAGACTATTAAGAAATATAATAGTTCTTAGTTTTATTTCTTCAAGCTTCCAATTTGTTTATTAGGGGCACGTACAATCGTTTTAACCCTCTCAATAGGTAGATGGTGAGCTCCTAGCCTGTCTCACTCAGAGGGAGGTCAATCGATTGAAAGTAATAACTTTCAACACTCTTTTTATTATTATTATTAATGTTTTGGAAGCTACCTTCATATTTCTTCTGTTTCGGCATAAATCTTTTTTCCTAACTATGGGTTATAAGCAGGAAGCTAACTTCCCCTGTCTGGTGTGAGATCACTGTATACTTACTAATACTTCTGCTACTGCCAGTATTTTGCACTCTTTCACGCACAGGAAATCGCTCTCAAAGCCATATAAATATTTTAGTTCAATTTTGACAAATGTACGTGTAGTACATATTTTAACAAATCCATTTACTTCTGTTTCTAATCACGACTCAGAATCCTTTTTCTTTTCAAAAATATACAGTACATATAGCCATATAATTCTATAATTAAAAATCACTTCTTTTCTTGTCAAAAACTTTATTTGATGTATATATATATATATCCACTTATTTCCAACGTTTCGACTATCTTTACTCTATAGTCATTTTCAAGGATCTAGAAAAAACATTACATTATAAACAAACTTCACATAATAAAAACAAAAATAATCAAAAACAATATAAAGCATATAAACCCCATAAAATTTAAAAATAAATAAAATACATTAAAATCAATTAAATTAAAAACACAAAACATACACCACACTTACTTGACTCCCTTCTCAAAAAACTTTCCCTTTTTACATTTTTTATCCAAAAAACCAATTGTTACAATAAAAAAACTTATTTCCTTTTTCTTTCTTATATACTTCAAAAATGAATTTATTTCCAAAAATAATTCTTTATTCATGTCTTATCCAATTCTATTTAAAACAGGTTTATATCTTTTTATATATAAACTCTCTTTTACCATTCTTTCTTTATACAATCTAACCCCCTCCAACATTTTAATCTTAAAATCTATATGTCCAATTTCCTTACTATGTATATTTACATTAGAATTCCTATCTCTCAAATGCTGTTTCAATCTTGTCTCTAATTTGTTCTTTGTTGTACCAATATATGATACATCTTTATTCTCTTTTTTACAATCCAAACATTCTATTTTATAAATACCATTCATGTTTTCAACATTCCTATTTCTTATCATATTACCTAAATTACATTTCCTTTTATATACTGGTTTCAACAATAAACCACATTCCTTACCATATTTCTTATTCATATCCCTCATTATCTTTTTAATCTTAAAAAAAGTACTTTTTGACACTTTATACCCACTATACATAAATTCCTTCTTTTTTTCTTTCTTTTTTCTCAATTTCCTCTCAATTTTGTCTATATTCTTTTTTCCACATAATTTATTAATAATCTTAATTGGATAATCATTTTTTATTGCCTCATTTTTTATACACTCCATTTCCTCCCTAAATAACCCCTCCTCTGAACATAGATTAATTCCTCTAACTATTCTATTATTAACAATATTAATCCTATGTATGTATTCAATATCTGATTCCCAATTACTCAATAATCCATAAAAAGTATCTTTTCTAAAAATACAAGTCTCAATCCCTACTCTATAATTTTTTATAACTTTTTTAATTTTAACATCCATATAATTAATTGAATTATTTATTTCTTTTTCCATTGTAAATTCTATGTTTTCCTCAATTGAATTAATATATTTTAAAAAACATTCTGATTTCCTTTCATTCCCATTGAATACCAAAAAATAATCAGAATGTTTTTTAAAATATATTAATTCAATTGAGGAAAACATAAAATTTACAATGGAAAAAGAAATAAATAATTCAATTAATTATATGGATGTTAAAATTAAAAAAGTTATAAAAAATTATAGAGTAGGGATTGAGACTTGTATTTTTAGAAAAGATACTTTTTATGGATTATTGAGTAATTGGGAATCAGATATTGAATACATACATAGGATTAATATTGTTAATAATAGAATAGTTAGAGGAATTAATCTATGTTCAGAGGAGGGGTTATTTAAGATCGGAAGAGCGAGTGTATAAAAAATGAGGCAATAAAAAATGATTATCCAATTAAGATTATTAATAAATTATGTGGAAAAAAGAATATAGACAAAATTGAGAGGAAATTGAGAAAAAAGAAAGAAAAAAGAAGGAATTTATGTATAGTGGGTATAAAGTGTCAAAAAGTACTTTTTTTAAGATTAAAAAGATAATGAGGATATGAATAAGAAATATGGTAAGGAATGTGGTTTATTGTTGAAACCAGTATATAAAAGGAAATGTAATTTAGGTAATATGATAAGAAATAGGAATGTTGAAAACATGAATGGTATTTATAAAATAGAATGTTTGGATTGTAAAAAGAGAATAAAGATGTATCATATATTGGTACAACAAAGAACAAATTGGAGACAAGATTGAAACAGCATTTGAGAGATAGGAATTCTAATGTAAATATACATAGTAAGGAAACTGGACATATAGATTTTAAGATTAAAATGTTGGAGGGGGGTTAGATTGTATAAAGAAAGAATGGTAAAAGAGAGTTTATATATAAAAAGATATAAACCTGTTTTAAATAGAATTGGATAAGACATGAATAAAGAATTATTTTTGGAAATAAATTCATTTTTGAAGTATATAAGAAAGAAAAAGGAAATAAGTTTTTTTATTGTAACAATTGGTTTTTTGGATAAAAAATGTAAAAAGGGAAAGTTTTTTGAGAAGGGAGTCAAGTAAGTGTGGTGTATGTTTTGTGTTTTTAATTTAATTGATTTTAATGTATTTTATTTATTTTTAAATTTTATGGGGTTTATATGCTTTATATTGTTTTTGATTATTTTTGTTTTTATTATGTGAAGTTTGTTTATAATGTAATGTTTTTTCTAGATCCTTGAAAATGACTATAGAGTAAAGATAGTCGAAACGTTGGAAATAAGTGGATATATATATATATCAAATAAAGTTTTTGACAAGAAAAGAAGTGATTTTTAATTATAGAATTATATACATATTTTAAGTGTGCTTTAAAGATTATTATTTAAGATTTATGTTTAAGTTAATCATGCTTTTAATAAAATGCTACCGTTTTATTTATTCATTTACTTAGTTGATTTTGTTTTCTGTTGCTATCTTTCCAACTCACTGAACAAAACATAGATCCCATTTTGTTGATTGAGCTAGTCCTAATGCGCATTCGATTCGCATATCCTGTAACCCCTTAGAATAAATGTCGAATTACTAAAATTTGGATCTAGTGGCGTGCTGGTGGATCAGTTCGATCCCACAGTCTAAAGCTTTTAAGTCTGCTGTAATATATATATAAGTCGATGGAATTTTCTTAACCTTACCTGCCATATTTATAACTAGAAAATTTATATAGTAGGCAGATACACACTGGAGACATTACCTCTTTTATCAAACCAAAAGCACCAGTTGGTTTAGCTCAGGAAGAAGTTGAGCTTTTTAAATATCACTAAATTGACAAAATTTCTAATTTTTAATTTTAAACAATATTAATAAAATATATAAATAAATTGCTGCCAAAATTAATTTAACAAAACATTTTACAGTAAAGCACATTTCATGCACATTAAAATAGAAAATTCTGAAAAAATTAAATTAACTAGTGAATATGTTTGATTTGAATTATATGCACAGATAAAATCATATAATAGATTTTACAATTTTAATATTTTACTAAGTGTGAATATGCTATATAGATTATGCATATAACCAACCCAATCCCTTTTAACATGCCGCTAAAATCTAGACATTTAAATCAATGCTAACTCACTGATATACCGACCTGACCAATGCAAAATGAAATTAGTAGCACTTAACACAACCATTTTTAACAGGATTTATGTTTGTAGGGAGGATATCATTAGAGAAATAAAAAATCATGGTGGAAGGAATGAACATCTTTTTAATGATCATTAATAAATTTGACAAGAGGCAGGAATTATCCACTGCCAAATTGGTGATCTGAAATAAAATTATTGATATATATATATATATTGTAACCATTCGATTGTTGTCCCAACTACATAATATCACCAAAACATAAGTGCTCTAAGAATTGTAACCTCGATCACCGATCAATTCCCGCTGCACATTGTCAGCTATTAAGAGCTGTAACCAAAAGCATATCATGCCATCTATATTGTGCACCAAAGACCACAACCAACATCTGGAGCAACTTACCACAGACCAAACCAATGATATAACATAAACTTTTTATGATTTAATTTGATCGCAGCCAAGGTATAACCTCGAAGACCTATCATAGTAGTATGATAAAATACATTAAACAAATTATAAGTATGTAATGTTATTATCTTTGAAACCTTAATTTGCGATTTTCATTGTATGAGACCCGATGGTCGACCATGTACAAGATGGCATAATTTGTGGAACTACATAAGATTATGAAATTTTAAACCATCTATATGATTTTTAATACAAATGCTAGTCCAGGTAAAGCTTTTCAATAAATAAACATAAATACTTGGGTTCTTTTTTTTATAGTTTACTATATCACTGAGACTCTTATTATACTGACAAGATCGGAATTTAAAAACGTTAAGTAAATATATTCAATCATGTCATTATCTGGTAAATCTGTTTACAGGTTTAATAATCAATTTATATTGTATACTAGAATCAACTACGCAAAGCTAAAATGATGGAAAAGGTAAATGGGATTTATTGTACCTTACACATCATAAACTACCAAAGACGAAAAGCATCCAAATGTTTTCTCAAAATATTACTAAACTCTTATATCATGTTGACGATAGTATGTACTTCAATGGCTATATCCAAGGTTTATGATTTCGATTTTACGAATGATAAATAGCAACGTCACAGTAAGTTTAATTATAAATCAACGTTTATTTACAAATTTATGAATAATAAGTAATTAATTCTAATGTTATAATTAAAGACATAAATAAACAAATAAAATAAATAAATTATAATTCCATCGACTTTCTTCAATAACATATCATAGGTACAGTTTTTAAAAACCTAATCATACCTTATATTTCAATTTGATATAATGAATGTATTGAGGAAATTATACTAAATTCAACATCAACTCATGAAACATCTAATGTCATTTCCAGATTCAATAAATCTATACCGTAACTTATAATAATATAATAAATAATATTATATCTGTAGGATTTAGCTATAATGCAATCATTAAATAAAGTGAAAATTTAAACTTACATATCAGGTAAATAATCAACCAACAGTTAATTGTTATGAGGCAACTTGAATAGAATGTCCTGCTACAATCTTAATGATCTAACTTATAAATTATACTTACAAATAGAAGAAGATGATTTAGCAGAATAACTAAAATACTTTGCCCAACTTATATCTATGAAGTAAAACCATATTCCTGTGGATGCATTCATCTACACATAGGAATTAAATAACACTAAACGCTTTGTGGATTTATACACCATCATAAAGTAATAAGTATAATTACACAATTCCACAGATTAACCACCAGCACAGGAATGAGTGTAAAATACAAAAAATGGCACTTAAGTAATCTCATGGATTAACCACTGGCACAGATTAATGCCTTTTAACATTATAAAACAACATTACTATTTACTTCACATTAAAGTGCAAAATCATCCTCCTCAGTTATTCTGACCATTCAGAAACACTAACATTTTAGCAAATGTGGGTTCTTACATAATAAAATGTTACACTAATCAGGACAACTAATGTACTAACTTATCTTGCTTAAAATAAAACATATGTAATATAATATAAGTAATATTAGTATAGGAATAGAAATCTAAAAAGACTCACAAAATACCTCATAAAAAATTGATACATCTCATAAATTCATTTAGTACTTTTCAAGCTTTATCGCAAGCGCTATTCTCTTGAATAAGTATTTTATTCAACCCCTATTAATTTAAACTTAATAAAATATAACTTATGAACTTCACATGCAAGTTCATATAATGATAAAATTAAAGTAATGCATTATTCATCAAATACATAAAATCTAACACGTGTGTGCGTGTGAGATAAATTAAATGTATAGCATTTTATAGTTCAATACATGAATTCTATAAGATGTGTGTATCACAAATTAAATTGTATAGCATTTTATAACTACAAATATGATCCATGAAATCCATGTACGATGTGTTGAACAATAAATATACCAAGTAATAGCTACAATTATAGTTGAATTCCATACATGTAATTTTATCCATTTGTATTAGTTATTATAAGCACTATTAGATTAACGATTTTACGTGGCTCCATAAACATGAAACAATCCCAAAACATGACACGCAGAATTTAAATGAAAATGTTTTTTCATAAGTTATTAATTTCTACATTTCTCTATTAAAACTGTTCCAAGTTTATCACATCCATGCTAATATTTATTTATCCACACTTAAATCTAGGAATACTAATTATAGCAATTAATTTAATCATTCCAAACTGACGATAAAATTAGAAAATAGCTTTGATTAATTATTTGAAGACTGTTTTATTATCCAAATGGTAAAACAAATTAACTAGCAAATATATTACTGGCATTGTAAAGTTAAATATCAATCAATATTATATTTTTTATTAAAATTATAAACCGAAATATTAAACTATGTTAATAACTTTAACATTTTACTTTAATTTAAACTTCTTTTTTTTAAAAAGCAAATTTTCATATTTATAAAACTTCTACTCAATTAAAATACTTATTTAACTTTTCCAAATTGTAGAATAATAAATATTTTAAAACATACCAAAATCTTGCAATTAATTCTGCTTTTAAACTGGAAAGCTCTGACATATTTCAAATGTAATATTGGAAAATTATTATTGGCGATTTGATCCACCTGGCTAGCTGACTTGAACAGACTTTTAAATTTAGCAATTCATCTTATTATTAAATACCACTATGTTATTTTTACGTTTATAGAAAACTTTGTGGTAATCCGTTTACTTGTTAACTATTTTAAAATAAGCTTATCATATTTACACCATTTGCCTTTTACCATTTTCTTTTCTTTCTCCCCCCAAAAGCAACACTATCAGACGATCTTTTTTTTTAATTCGCGCTCCTTTCTTTTTTTTACATTGAAATGCATACGTAATTACTGTATTTATTTTTAATAATTAAATTTAGTTGAACAAATGGTTTTTTTAATTCAATGGAAATAATTTTTAAGACCATTTTAAACAAATAAAAATTATTATTATTTTTAATAATATTTTACCAAATTTAATGTGTTGTCAAAATTTTTAAAAAGTTAAACATTTTGATAGTGAATTAGTATATGGAAAGAAGCAATTTAAATTTATTAAAATAATATAGACTAAAGGTAAGGCATTACCCATTCTCTCTAATAAATTATTTTGAATATAAGAGAGTAATCTGTTCAAAGTGCAAATCAAGCCAATCAAATCACCAAAAAAGAAGACAGAGAAATTTTTATACCAGTTACATCAATTATTATATTTTATACTAAAATATATGTATACATATATATATATATATATATATATATATATATATATATATATATATATATATATATATATATATATATATATATATATATTGTGACCATCTGAATGGGCACAAGGAATTGAGATGCTTTGTATCTGCATCGAATAGTTATATTATATTAAAAAAAATGAAATAGCCTTAGAATTTTAAATTTTTTTGCTGGAGATTGTTTAAGCTTAGATATGGGTTGCTTATGCAGTTGATAGACCACTTTATAAGTATTCATTATTATTATTATTATTATTATTATTATTATTATTATTATTATTATTATTATTATTATTATTATTATTATTATTATTATTATTATTATTATTATTATTATTATTATTATTATTATTATTATTATTATTATTATTATTATTATTATTATTATTATTATTTCTGTGGTTAATGGGGTATTTAATGTGAGGAAGAGGAGTTGTCTATTAATGGAATTGATATATTTTGTCAGAAAGATGCAAAGTTAGTTTATATTAGTGTAGTATTGGTTGAATGGTTTTAAAATCCTTTATTCATTGATACTTATCCTTTTGTCAACAACTAATAGCCATTTCAATTATATTTAGTTAAGATAGTTTAATATTTAGGTTGTAGTACATGTGCATGCATATATGACTCTGTATCATATTTCATTTCATTTTCATCTTTTAATAACAGCAAACAATAGTACATGTACAATAAAAACATTTAAATTACAGTAATTATCTTAAATAATTTAACAAATATATATATATATATATTTCTTTCCAATGATTAATAGATAGTTGAATCGTTGAATTATTTTACAAATTAAATAAATTATTAATCATTTTTGTTTAATAGTTAACTAATATTCATTTTTCTTTCAAGTTTGTAAAAGCTATTTATTTTATTATTATTTTTGTCTTGATTTAATCAGAGTGATTTTTTTTTAGAAAAGATTTTTTTGAATATGTAATTAGCTTAGATAGAAAAGAAGCATGGGAGTAATCTTGTGAAAGGAAATGACCTTTTGCTAAAGAGAGCTATTTAACAAAGATCTCCAGTAAAAAATTTGCTTATTATGTATTGTAATGGTAGCCAGTAAACAGTGACTCATTATTGTGGAAATTAAAGCCAGTTGCTGAAGTCAAATTGATTTAAAAAAAAAAGACTTTGGAGTAAAACTTCGAAAGGATCTTAAGAGATTCATTATGGAAACAGTTAATTCAGGATGCAATTCTAAATTTGAAAAAGGATACATAGTTTACTTTGCTCTCTTCCTTGATTTAAACATTTTGAATTAACCCCTTCATAACTATTGCTTTAATAAATGTATGTTGATAACGTCCAGTCTACATTACTTCATTTAATTGTCATTTTAAATAAGAATAAATTGCATGAATATTATTGTTGTATCACTAACCAATGTGTGTCTTTTAATATATCTGGAAAACACATGCAGAACTATTTTACAGAATATATTTTAATTCTTCAATACTTTCCGTGTTATGTTTTTGTGAGAATTAAACATAAAATTAAGGATATGCATATTTTGATAAATCATGCCGTGTTTAAATTCATCATAAAGAGATGACAGTATTTATTTGTCTGACATTTCTGGAAATAATATGTATTTTAAATGAAGGAAATAAAATGTGAGCTACTTCAAATTAAGTATTTGCTTAAATCGAATGGAAGGATAGAAATGCGGGTACCAATTTTTAATTGTGGAATTACTAAAGAATCGTGACAATCTCAGATTGATTAATATTTAAAAATAAACCAGGCATATAATAGACTATAAAGTGTCAAATGCTATTCAAGAAAACTACTAAAAATAATTGTATATTTAACCTTTAGAACTACAACGGAGAAAAATTCTTAACTTATTAAATCTGTCAAAAGACAGATTTATTATATTTTCATTATAATACAAGATAATTGATTGCTTATGTATGATATAGTAAACTCAAATAACTCGGCTATGAACATTGAAGATGCTAAGTCATATTTAAGTTGATTATATTTTTTAGTTATCCTGCAGCAGTTTATTTTTAATTTAAATTCAGTTTGGAATGTGTCCCATATTGTTTCATAAACCTGGAGCAGAGCTTTGCAAGTGAACTTTTATTTTAGGTTACAAAACCAATAACTTTTGTTTCTTTTTTTTTTTTATTGCTTGTCATTATTAATGTACATTATAGATAGATAGGCTTACTTATTATTATGTTTTATTTATAATTTGGGTTATTTTGACCTTCAAGATCTCTCTGAAGCATATCCAAATGAGGAATACGCTGGCAAAAATTGATTGTGCTCAAATAGGTCTTATTGTCCTTTTAGTGAAGGTAAAAGAAAGAAATATTTTTTTAATAATATATTATTAGAGAGGTTTATATTTATTTTGTATACTTTATTATCTCAAAGTGAGAATTTTGGTTCTTTTTTAAATCAACGAACTTATAATAGAAATAGGGTATTTTAATCTCATATCATCATCATCTAACAAATATACTAACTTCACAACCCTTTTAATACGTTTATCCAGTGGCAAATGTTCCTTATAGTGTTTGGATTAAGAAAATAACATTGTCAGACACCAGCAGATTTAATATTATAACTAAAATATATCTATTTTATAATAAATTTATGAAATGTGGAGATGTGGAAATGGAAAACATGAATGTATACAATAATAACTCAAGACACAGTTTTAAGATTTTAAATAAATAAAACAAATCATTAATTACACTAAAATGAATTTGGTTTAACATGATATTTACAAATTGGACTACTTGTCTTACAAATTTTTAAGTTATCAAATAAACTTTAAGCATCAGTTTGGGATTATCCCTATTATCAAAGCAAATTAACAACAAAACGTAAATATTCTGACTTTGAACACATGCTTTGCCTACATGTTTCGTCTACATGACACTAAATAAACAACATGTTACATTATTAGCACAAAAATACTTTTGAGAGGATATTACTATTGATTAATAAAATAAATCAAATTAATTATATTTGGCTCTCAACGACGCAACTTTCTCTAATTGACTAAATAATCACTTTCAATTACGTATACATTTCATGCATAGCAACAAAATCATGTTCATTCTGATGATTTTATGATTTATAACCTTTATTTAAATAAATACACTGTATTTTAAAATATTTATTTCCCGTTTTAATCTCAATAACTTTATACTTCTATTTAAATGAATGTAATGTATTTCAAAACATTTATTTCTCATTTTAATTTCAATAACTCTATACTTTATATACACAATATTATATATATTATGCATGTGTGTGCGTGTGTCAAGCAACAATAGTAGAAAACAATCTTTTCCACAAACTATCCATTCATCAAGAAAATATCATACAATTATTTTATTTCAGACAATGTCGTAATTCATCAATAAAGTAAGACACTAATATTACATCAAGAATTAATTTAACAATTTATCTGGCCACATATTAATTAACACAGAGCTATATTTTCATGATTATACAGACTATGCGTTATAAGGGAAATCTACATGAGGAGCAGATAAACTCTTGCTGAACACTTCTACAATAATTCATCTGATTCTAAATACACTGTTGGTGGGAAACTTTTTCTCATCACCAAGAATCTAAGAAAAACATCACTTAACTTCCTAAACATCATTTAATCATACTTCAACAATAATTTATCTACTTCTAAATACACTATTGATAAGGACTTCTTCGTCATCACCAGGGCTCTAAGAAACCATCACTTAACTTCAAAAAATATCATTTAATCATACGCATATAATATAAACTAGGCTCTACTCATGGAAAATTATTAACATATACTAAATAAGCAAAATCTTTTATCCCTACAAACATTATAACGCAATCAGATTTCTTTCCATTCTCAAAGCTTTTCTAAATATCGAACATTATAAATACACGCTGGCAGATAAATACATACAGATAACATACCAATCCATTCAACTCAGTAGAATACGACAGCATCCGAAATTTATACATAAAATATTCAGAAACTGAACTTTATCAAACAAATGTCATAATTGTGCAACACAGACACACACCCGCGAATAAAAGCATATATAAAATTAACTCTAAATTACACACTATGCAGGCAACATGGTAATTAAATATTGCATTAAAGTATAACTTTTAATTCAGAATAAACTTTAGGTTACTTTTAAAATTTAATGGTTATAATTATTATGAACAAACTTTCTTTCATATCTAGCAAACTATTTCTATTATATGTTCATTGATTTAAAAAAAAAAAAAATTCTCACTTTGAGATAATAAAGTATACAAAATAAATATAAACCTCTCTAATAATATATTATTATAAAAATATTTTTTTTCTTTTACCTTCATAAAAGAACAATAAGATCTATTTGTACACAATCAATTTTAACCAGCATATTCCTCATTTGATATGCTTCGGAGATGATCTTGAAGGTCAAAATAACCCAAATTATAAATAAAACATAATTATAAGTAAGCATATCTATCAATAATATACATTAATAATGACAAGCAATAAAAAAAATAAAGAAACAAAAGTTATTTGTTTTGTAACTTAAAATAAAATTTCACTTGCAAAGCTCTGCTCCAGGTTTATGAAACAATATGGGACACATTCCAAACTGAATTTAAATTAAAATAAACTTCTGCAGGATAACTTAAAAAATATAATCAACTTAAATATGACCTAGCACCTCCAGTGTTCATAGCCGAGCTATTTGAGTTTACTATATCACACATAAGCAATTAATTTCTTTATTATACTGAAAATATAAGACAATCTCCGTTGTAGTTCTAAATTAAATACACAATTATTCTTAGTAGTTTTCTTGAATAGCATTTGACACTTTATAGTCTATTATATGCATGGTTTATTCTTAAATATTGTCAATTAAGATACCACGATTCCTTAGTAATTCCACAATTAAAAATTACCTGCATTTCTGTCCTTCCATTTGATTTAAGCAAATACTTAATTTGAAGTAACTCACATTTTATTTCCTTCATTTAAAATACATATTATTTCTGAAATACCAGCTAAATAAATACTGTCATCTCTTTATGATGAATTTAAACATGGCATGATTTATCAAAATATGCATCTCCTTAATTTTATGTTTATCCTCACAAAAACATAACACAGAAAGTAGTGAAAAATTAAAATATATTCTGTAAAATAGTTCTGCATGTGTTTTCCAGATATATTAAAAGACACACATTGGTTAATGATACAACAATAATATTCATGCAATTTATTCTTATTTAAAATGACAATTAAATGAAGTAATGTAGACTGGACGTTATCAACATACATTAAAAAAAACAATTGTTATGAAGGGGTTAATTCAAAATGTTTAAATCAAGGAGAGCAAAGTAAACTATGTACCTTTTTAAAATTTAGAATTGCATCCTAGTTAACTGTTTGCATAATAAATATCTTAAGATCCTTTCGAAGTTTTACTCCAAAGTCTTTTTTAAAATCAATTTGACTTCAGAAACTGGCTTTAATTTTCACAATAATGAGCCACTGTTTACTGGCTACCATTACAATACATAATAAGCAAATTTTTACTGGAGATCTTTGTTAAATAGCTCTCTTTAGCAAAAGGTCATTTCCCTTCACAAGATTACTCCCATGCTTCTTTTCTATCTAAGCTAATTACATATTCAAAAAAATCTTTTCTAAAAAAAAATCACTCTGATTAAATCAAGACAAAAATAATAATAAAATAAATAGCTTTTACAAACTTGAAAGAAAAATGAATATTAGTTAACTATTAAACAAAAATGATTAATAATTTATTTAATTTGTAAAATAATTCATTGATTCAACTATCTATTAATCATTGGAAAGAAATATATATATATATTTGTTAAATTATTTAAGATAATTACTGTAATTTAAATGTTTTTATTGTACATGTACTATTGTTTGCTGTTATTAAAAGATGAAAATGAAATGAAATATAATACAGACATATATGCATGCACATGTACTGCAACCTAAATATTAAACTATCTTAACTAAATATAATTGAAATGGCTATTAGTTGTTGACAAAAGGATAAGTATCAAAGAATAAGGATTTTAAAACCATTCAACCAATACTACACTAATATAAACTAACCTTGCATCTTTCTGACAAAATATATCAATTCCATTAATAAACAACTCCTATTCCTCACATTAAATACCCCATTAATCACAATAATAATAATAATAATAATAATAATAATAATAATAATAATAATAATAATAATAATAATAATAATAATAATAATAATAATAATAATAATAATAATAATAATAATAATAATAATAATAATAATAATAATAATAATAATAATAATAATAATAATAATAATAATGAATACTTATAAAGTGGTCTATCAACTGCATAAGCAACCCATATCTAAGCTTAAACAATTTCCAGCAAAAAAATTTAAAATTCTAAGGCTATTTCATTTTTTTAATATAATATAACTATTCAATGCAGATACAAAGCATCTCAATTCCTTGTGCCTATTCAGATGGTCACAATATATATATATATATATATATATATATATATATATATATTCTGACCATCAATATATATATATTTATATACTATATATATATATATATATATATATTAGTATAAAATATAATAATTGATGTAACTGGTATAAAAATTTCTCTGTCTTCTTTTGGTGATTTGATTGGCTTGATTTGCACTTTGAACAGATTACTCTCTTATATTCAAAATAATTTATTAGAGAGAATGGGTAATGCCTTACTTGTCTATATTATTTTAATAAATTTAAATTGCTTCTTCCCATATACTAATTCATATCAAAATGTTTAACTTTTTAAAAATTTTGACAACACATTAAATTTGGTAAAATATTATTAAAAATAATAATAATTTTTATTTGTTTAAAATGGTCTTAAAAATTATTTCCATTGAATTAAAAAAACCATTTGTTCAACTAAATTTAATTATTAAAAATAAATACAGTAATTACGTATGCATTTCAATGTAAAAAAAAGAAAGGAGCGCGAATTAAAAAAAAAAGATCGTCTGATAGTGTTGCTTTTGGGGGGAGAAAGAAAAGAAAATGGTAAAAGGCAAATGGTGTAAATATGATAAGCTTATTTTAAAATAGTTAACAAGTAAACGGATTACCACAAAGTTTTCTATAAACGTAGAAATAACATAGTGGTATTTAATAATAAGATGAATTGCTAAATTTAAAAGTCTGTTCAAGTCAGCTAGCCAGGTGGATCAAATCGCCAATAATAATTTTCCAATATTACATTTGAAATATGTCAGAGCTTTCCAGTTTAAAAGCAGAATTAATTGCAAGATTTTGGTATGTTTTAAAATATTTATTATTCTACAATTTGGAAAAGTTAAATAAGTATTTTAATTATAGAAGTTTTATAAATATGAAAATTTGCTTTTTAAAAAAAAAAGAAGTTTAAATTAAAGTAAAATGTTAAAGTTATTAACATAGTTTAATATTTCCGTTTATAATTTTAATAAAAAATATAGTATTGATTGATATTTAACTTTGCAATGCCAGTAATATATTTGCTAGTTAATTTGTTTACCATTTGGATAATAAAAACAGTCTTCAAATAATTAATCAAAGCTATTTTCTAATTTTATCGTCAGTTTGGAATGATTAAATTAATTGCTATAATTAGTATTCCTAGATTTAAGTGTGGATAAATAAATATTAGCATGGATGTGATAAACTTGGAACAGTTTTAATAGAGAAATGTAGAAATTAATAACTTATGAAAAAACATTTTCATTTAAACTCTGCGTGTCATGTTTTGGAATTGTTTCATGTTTATGGAGCCACGTAAAATCGTTAATCTAATAGTGCTTATAATAACTAATACAAATGGATAAAATTACATGTATGGAATTCAACTATAATTGTAGCTATTACTTTGTATATTTATTGTTCAACACATCGTACATGGATTTCATGGATCATATTTGTAGTTATAAAATGCTATACAATTTAATTTGTGATACACACACCTGCTAGAATTCATGTATTGAACTATAAAATGCTATACATTTAATTTATATCACACACACACACCTGTTAGATTTTATGTATTTGATGAATAATGCATTACTTTAATTTTATCATTATATGAACTTGCATGTGAAGTTCATAAGTTATATTTTATTAAGTTTAAATTAATAGGGGTTGAATAAAATACTTATTCAAGAGAATAGCGCTTGCGAAAAAGCTTGAAAAGTACTAAATGAATTTATGAGATGTATCAATTTTTTATGAGGTATTTTGTGAGTCTTTCCAGATTTCTATTCCTATACTAATATTACTTATATTATATTACATATGTTTTATTTTAAGCAAGATAAGTTAGTACATTAGTTGTCCTGATTAGCGTAACATTTTATTATGCAAGAACCCACATTTGCTAAAATGTTAGTGTTTCTGAATGGTCAGAATAACTGAGGAGGATGATTTTGCACTTTAATGTGAAGTAAATAGTAATGTTGTTTTATAATGTTAAAAGGCATTAATCTGTGCCAGTGGTTAATCCGCAGATTACTTAAGTGCCATTTTTTGTATTTTACACTCATTCCTGTGCTGGTGGTTAATCTGTGGAATTGTGTAATTATACTTATTACTTTATGATGGTGTATAAATCCACAAAGCGTTTAGTGTTATTTAATTCCTATGTGTAGATGAATGCATCCACAGGAATATGGTTTTACTTCATAGATATAAGTTGGGCAAAGTATTTTAGTTATTCTGCTAAATCATCTTCTTCCATTTGTAAGTATAATTTATAAGTTAGATCATTAAATTGTAGCAGGACATTCTATTCAAGTTACCTCATAATAATTAACTGTTGGTTGATTATTTACCTGAATGTAAGTTTAAATTTTCACTTTATTTAATGATTGCATTATAGCTAAATCCTACAGATATAATATTATTTATTATATTATTATAAGTTACGGTATAGATTTATTGAATCTGGAAATGACATTAGATGTTTCATGAGTTGATGTTGAATTTAGTATAATTTCCTCAATACATTCATTATATCAAATTGAAATATAAGGTATGATTAGGTTTTTAAAAACCGTACCTATGATATGTTATTGACGAAAGTCGATGGAATTATAATTTATTTATTTTATTTGTTTATTTATGTCTTTAATTATAACATTAGAATTAATTACTTATTATTCATAAATTTGTAAATAAACGTTGATTTATAATTAAACTTACTGTGACGTTGCTATTTGTCATTCGTAAAATCAGAAATCATAAACCTTGGATAGAGCATACATTGAAGTACATACTATCGTCAACATGATATAAGAGTTTAGTGATATTTTGAGAAAACATTTGGATGCTTTTCGTCTTTGGTAGTTTATGATGTGTAAGGTACAATAAAATCCCATTTACCTTTTCCATCATTTTAGCTTTGCGTAGTTGATTCTAGTATACAATATAAATTGATTATTAAACCTGTAAACAGATTTACCAGATAATGACATGATTGAATATATTTACTTAACGTTTTTAAATTGTCATTTGTCAGTATAATAAGAGTCTCAGTGATATAGTAAACTATAAAAAAAGAACCCAAGTATTTATGTTTATTTATTGCAAAGCTTTACCTGGACTAGCATTTGTATTAAAAATCATATAGATGGTTTAAAATTTCATAATCTTATGTAGTTCCACAAATTATGCCATCTTGTACATGGTCGGCCATCGGGTCTCATACAATGAAAATCGCAAATTAAGGTTTCAAAGATAATAACATTACATACTTATAATTTGTTTAATGTATTTTATCATACTACTATGATAGGTCTTCGCGGTACACCCTGGCTGCGATCAAATTAAATCATAAAAAGTTTATGTTATATCATTGGTTTGGTCTGTGGTAAGTTGCTCCAGATGTTGGTTGTGGTCTTTGGTGCACAATATAGATGGCATGATATGCTTTTGGTTACAGCTCTTAATAGCTGACAATGTGTAGCGGGAATTGATCAGTGATCAAGGTTACAATTCTTAGCGCACTTATGTTTTGGTGATATTATGTAGTTGGGACAACAATCGAACGGTTACAATATATATATATATATCAATAATTTTATTTCGTATCACCAATTTGGCAGTGGATAATTCCTGCCTCTTGGTAAAATTTATTAATGATCATTAAAAAGATGTTCATTCCTTCCACCATGATTTTTTATTTCTCTAATGATATCCTCCTACAAACATAAATCCTGTTAAAATGGTTGTGTTATGCTACTAATTTCATTTTGCATTGGTCAGGTCGGTATATCAGTGAGTTAGCATTGATTTAAATGTGAGATTTTAGCCTAATGTTAAAAGGGATTGGGTTGGTTATATGCAAAATCTATATAGCATATTCACACTTAGTAAAATATTAAAATTGTAAAATCTATTATATGATTTTATCTGTGCATATAATTCAAATCAAACATATTCACTAGTTAATTTAATTTTCAGAATTTTCTATTTTAATGTGCATGTGTGCTTTATAATAAAATGTTTTGTTAAATTAATTTTGGCAGCAATTTATTTATATATTTTATTAATATTGTTTAAAATTAAAAATTAGAAATTTTAGCATTCAGTGATATTTAAAGTTCAACTTCTTCCTGAGCTAATGACTGGTGCTTTTGGTTTGATAAAAGAGTAATCTCTCCAGTGTGTATCTGCCTACTATATAAATTTTCTAGTTATAAATATGGCAGGTAAGGTTAAGAAAATTCCATCGACTTATATATATATTACACCAGACGAAAGCTTTAGACTCGCATAAACTGACCGCCAGGGCGCCACTAGTCCGAAATTTGGAACTAGACATTTATTTTAAGGGGTTACAGGATATGCGAATCGAATGCGCCGGACTAGCTCAATCAAGCAAATGAGATCTATGTTTTGTTCAGTGAGTTGGAAAGATAGCAACAGAAAACAAAATCAACTAAGTAAATGAATAAATAAATAATTTTATTAAAAGTATGATTAAATAAACATAAATCTAAATAATAATCTTTAAAGCACACTTAAAATATGTATATAATTCTATAATTAAAAATCACTTCTTTTCTTGTCAAAAACTTTATTTGATATATATATATATTCACTTATTTCCAACGTTTCGACTATCTTTACTCTATAGTCATTTTCAAGGATCTAGAAAAAACATTACATTATAAACAAACTTCACATAATAAAAACAAAAATATCAAAAACAATATAAAGCATATAAACCCCATAAAATTTAAAAATAAATAAAATACATTAAAATTAATTAAATTAAAAACACAAAACATACACCACACTTACTTGACTCCCTTCTCAAAAAACTTTCCCTTTTTACATTTTTTATCCAAAAAACCAATTGTTACAATAAAAAAACTTATTTCCTTTTTCTTTCTTATATACTTCAAAAATGAATTTATTTCCAAAAATAATTCTTTATTCATGTCTTATCCAATTCTATTTAAAACAGGTTTATATCTTTTTATATATAAACTCTCTTTTACCATTCTTTCTTTATACAATCTAACCCCCTCCAACATTTTAATCTTAAAATCTATATGTCCAATTTCCTTACTATGTATATTTACATTAGAATTCCTATCTCTCAAATGCTGTTTCAATCTTGTCTCTAATTTGTTCTTTGTTGTACCAATATATGATACATCTTTATTCTCTTTTTTACAATCCAAACATTCTATTTTATAAATACCATTCATGTTTTCAACATTCCTATTTCTTATCATATTACCTAAATTACATTTCCTTTTATATACTGGTTTCAACAATAAACCACATTCCTTACCATATTTCTTATTCATATCCCTCATTATCTTTTTAATCTTAAAAAAAGTACTTTTTGACACTTTATACCCACTATACATAAATTCCTTCTTTTTTTCTTTCTTTTTTCTCAATTTCCTCTCAATTTTGTCTATATTCTTTTTTCCACATAATTTATTAATAATCTTAATTGGATAATCATTTTTTATTGCCTCATTTTTTATACACTCCATTTCCTCCCTAAATAACCCCTCCTCTGAACATAGATTAATTCCTCTAACTATTCTATTATTAACAATATTAATCCTATGTATGTATTCAATATCTGATTCCCAATTACTCAATAATCCATAAAAAGTATCTTTTCTAAAAATACAAGTCTCAATCCCTACTCTATAATTTTTTATAACTTTTTTAATTTTAACATCCATATAATTAATTGAATTATTTATTTCTTTTTCCATTGTAAATTTTATGTTTTCCTCAATTGAATTAATATATTTTAAAAAAACATTCTGATTTCCTTTCATTCCCATTGATGATTATTTTTTGGTATTCAATGGGAATGAAAGGAAATCAGAATGTTTTTTAAAATATATTAATTCAATTGAGGAAAACATAAAATTTACAATGGAAAAAGAAATAAATAATTCAATTAATTATATGGATGTTAAAATTAAAAAAAGTTATAAAAAATTATAGAGTAGGGATTGAGACTTGTATTTTTAGAAAAGATACTTTTTATGGATTATTGAGTAATTGGGAAACAGATATTGAATACATACATAGGATTAATATTGTTAATAATATAATAGTTAGAGGAATTAATCTATGTTCAAAGGAGGGGTTATTTAGGGAGGAAATGGAGTGTATAAAAATGAGGCAATAAAAAATGATTATCCAATTAAGATTATTAATAAATTATGTGGAAAAAAGAATATAGACAAAATTGAGAGGAAATTGAGAAAAAAGAAAGAAAAAAAGAAGGAATTTATGTATAGTGGGTATAAAGTGTCAAAAAGTACTTTTTTTAAGATTAAAAAGATAATGAGGGATATGAATAAGAAATATGGTAAGGAATGTGGTTTATTGTTGAAACCAGTATATAAAAGGAAATGTAATTTAGGTAATATGATAAGAAATAGGAATGTTGAAAACATGAATGGTATTTATAAAATAGAATGTTTGGATTGTAAAAAAGAGAATAAAGATGTATCATATATTGGTACAACAAAGAACAAATTAGAGACAAGATTGAAACAGCATTTGAGAGATAGGAATTCTAATGTAAATATACATAGTAAGGGAATTGGACATATAGATTTTAAGATTAAAATGTTGGAGGGGGTTAGATTGTATAAAGAAAGAATGGTAAAAGAGAGTTTATATATAAAAAGATATAAACCTGTTTTAAATAGAATTGGATAAGACATGAATAAAGAATTATTTTTGGAAATAAATTCATTTTTGAAGTATATAAGAAAGAAAAAGGAAATGAGTTTTTTTATTGTAACAATTGGTTTTTTGGATAAAAAATGTAAAAAGGGAAAGTTTTTTGAGAAGGGAGTCAAGTAAGTGTGGTGTATGTTTTGTGTTTTTAATTTAATTGATTTTAATGTATTTTATTTATTTTTAAATTTTATGGGGTTTATATGCTTTATATTGTTTTTGATTATTTTTGTTTTTATTATGTGAAGTTTGTTTATAATGTAATGTTTTTTCTAGATCCTTGAAAATGACTATAGAGTAAAGATAGTCGAAACGTTGGAAATAAGTGGATATATATATATATACATCAAATAAAGTTTTTGACAAGAAAAGAAGTGATTTTTAATTATAGAATTATATGGCTATATGTACTGTATATTTTTGAAAAGAAAAAAGGATTGAGTCGTGATTAGAAACAGAAGTAAATGGATTTGTTAAAATATGTACTACACGTACATTCGTCAAAATTGAACTAAAATATTTATATGGCTTTGAGAGTGATTTCCTGTGCATGAAAGAGTGCAAAATACTGGCAGTAGCAGAAGTATTAGTAAGTATATAGTGATCTCATGCCAGACAGGGGAAGTTGGCTTCCTGCTTATAACCCATAGTTAGGAAAAGAGATTTATGTCGAAACAGAAGAAATACGAAGGTAGCTTCCAAAATATTAATAATAATAAAAAGAGTGTTGAAAGTTATTACTTTCAATCGATTGACCTCCCTCTGAGTGAGACAGGCTAGGAGTTCACGCTCACACTCTACCTATTGAGAGGGTTATAACGATCATACGTGCCCCTAATAAACGAATTGGAAGCTTGAAGTAATAAAACTAAGAACTATTATATTTCTTAATAGTCTAAGAAATAAGAAAGTAGCTTCCAAAACTTCAATAATAATAAAAAGAGTGTTGAAAGTTATTACTTTCAATGGATTGACCTCCCTCTGAGTGAGACAGGCTAGGAGCTCACGATCTACCTATTGAGAGGGATAAAACGGAAGCTTGAAGCAATAAAACTAAGAACTATTATATTTCTTAAGAGTCTATTATAAATAAAGTTTCATGACATAAGTAGAACTAATAATAAAATGGGTCACGAGCCAGAAGTCAATTAAAATAGTCTGTAATATCCAGGCAGCTTTCTATAATAAAAGGGATGTGAGATTATAAATAAACTATTATCTTACTTACTAAGACTTAAATAGGATGGACAGTAATAGGTTTGAAACTAGCACTCGTTAAAAAAAAATTTCAAGCACACAGAATTCGAATTACATAAGATACAACTTGAAAAACATTTATATTTAAAAACAAAAGGGAACAAATCTAAGACAACATTATTTAAATTGCAAAAATGTAAGGTACTTTAATAATTTATTTCAATGCTAGTGCACTAGACTTCTTAGGTTAGTCCATTGCTCTGGATTCACTGACAGTAGGCTTGGGCGAGTTGGTTAGTGGTTTCTTTGGAGCCGGTACTTATGGCATTGTAGGCAGTTAATGGAGACACAGGATGTCCGAACCTGTCCTGGCAAGAAGCTTAGCACATCATGGTAAAGAAAATATTCTTGCTGTAGGTTTAATGTTCTTTCTAGGTAGGATAATTACTGAATCAGCTTTCAGAATATGCAGGAATCGTTCTTTCCAAGTATTTTGGCAGGAATCGTGCAATTCTCCTGTCAGAGTTGGTGTCTGTCTCTTTGCGCTGGTGAAAGTATTCTAGCTGATACCAGTATTGAAAGCTAGTCCAAGATAATCCAATGGCATGATTCAGCCTGTTATATCTGAATCATATCTCCTAAACCAATTACGAAACTTTTTCTTTTTAATTAAAATTATAAATTCTCGATCTAGATAACAATAGTTATCTAATTAACAAAATAAATTGCCCTTTACAGATCTAGGAATTAACTAATGAAAAATTCTTTTCTTTTTGTTTTCTTTCTTTTTTAATTAGCCTTATCAATCTAAATCCCCAAATCTGAAACGCAATCTATTTGTACACTTTACTTTTACATAAATTTAACAAAAAAAAAAATAAATAAATCTTAGTTTTCTTTTATTTTCAAAATTAAAATTAAAAACCAAATATAACTGTGGTACTAAAATATAATTCCCACACACATACATATATATTTGTACAAGCATTAAAAAAAAACTTTTAATCAAGTTTTACAAACGAAACCTTATATAAAAATTTATTTTATTTTCTTCACCCCTATAAAACTATAATTTTTGTAATGGTGTCTTAAACATCCATTACAATATATATATATATATATATATATATATATATATATATATATATATATATATATATATATATATATATATATATATATATATATATATATATATATATATATATATATATAATGGTACAAAATGGTTTAGAGCTACCAAAACTACCTTGATTACCCAGATTATAGTAGCTAATTCGAGGGCCCCACTCGGTATATAGCCTAGTACTAGACTGAAAAGATTATTTTATGATCATACTATCTATTTACATATGTGACATGGCCATGTAATATTTTATAGTATAATCTTTCACATATTCTAATAATTACAGTAAATTCTGTCTCCACATTATAATAGAAAATTTCATTTTACAAACAGTTTATAATTACCCACTTGTTGCTCTACTTTTAATTTTGATTAAATTGTTATCAACCATCCATTTCCTAAATTACTGGGTGGCTATAAGTCTGTCAAATTTAATCAGAATGGTACAGCCTATTGGTTGACATTTTTCTGTACTTTTTTGCCTTAATCATCTAAGTCTTCTTGCTTCTGTGCACAGCCTTGGCTGGTTCACTGGTTTCATACTTTCTGGAGATGAAAATTCCTCAGCATATTTCAAGTGTAGCTGGAGATGGTTTCCCCTGGGAGAGAAGTATTTGATTCTCTCTAGCCAGAAAACATTTTCATAGCAACTTGCAATAATAACTTTTATTAAAAAGTTTTAATATTTCATGAACCAAAGAGAAATTTGTAATTTATTCTATTTTCAATTATCTCTCTGCACTTTTAATTAATTGTTTACAACAGGATTCACACTTTTTTGGTTTATTTTTAGCAAAATTATGTCACTTATGTTTCTGTCCTTTTGTCTTTCAGAATTTTTAATTTAAAAAAGTTCTTGATTACTTAATGAAATTGACAACAGTTAGATTCTTACAATACTTTTAATTACAAATGGGTTTCAACAATAGAGTTTAATTGTAACGTTTTCTAAATTTACCCCAATTTATCTTTTTTTTTTTCCAAAAATTCCAACCAAAAAAAAAAAACCCACTAAGACACTTATAATTCAAGACAACTAATTTATCTTGAACTATAAACAATTTAAATAATTTTAAAAAAAAAAGATCAAACATAAAAGTCTGATTTCTTAGTGAGATTAAGAAAAATGATTTTATAAAGTTCTATTTATAAACTAATAAAATAACTACAAAATCATGAGGTGGCAAAAAATACGATCTCATTATCATCATGAAAACATATTTATCATTATAGTAATCAGAAGAATGTTTTAGAAAAATGGTAATGGCCTTTACTGCAGTATATCGAATCGTAACAAACAAGTATTAAAAATGAAAAAGAAATGTCTTTAATCAAGAAGTAAAGTTCTACACATTCTGGTTGTTCTCCAATATTCAATATTGTATGTAGAGAATCAAGTAATATGGCAACAACCATAATGGGATAACAGGATAAATTTTCAAATGTCATAATTCCATATATATATATATTTAAATTGAACAATTGTTCTTCTCAGTACTTTTCTAATTATGCCTCTTCTTTTTGTGAGGGGTTATATTACTTTTAGTAAGTTTTCATTATATTGTTTAAATTATAATCATTTATTTTTTATTTTGTTAGACAAACATTATAATATCTATTTATTATCACTTAACCTATGATAATAAAAAAATTAATTGTATTTATTATAAAAAAAATATTAAGTCAGATGACAGGGATAAAAATTAAAGCAATTTGATCCCTTTTCTACTACATCAATGATGATTTTATTTGCTGTAAGAATCATTTGCTTATGAAAAAAATAATTATTCAACATACCTTAGATGACAGGGTTAGAAACTAACTTTAATCTTTTTTAAGCATTAATGGTAAATCCTTGTTAGCTTTTTATACTGTAATGCTAGTGAGAAATATATGTCAGCAGGAGCATATAAATAGATCATGTTACATATTTTTCATTTAAAATAAATTATTAAATTATTAATAAAACATAAATGGATAGAGTAGTTTTCTTTTGATAAATTGCAGTTTTAAAAAATAAGAAAAATTATATATATATATATATATATATATATATATATATATATATATATATATATATATATATATATATATATATATATATATATAGAGAGAGAGAGAGAGAGAGAGAGAGAGAGAGAGAGAGAGAGAGAGAGAGAGAGAGAGAGATGAGAATTTTTACAATAGAGATTTTAAATTTTTTCTCTGTTGGTACTTATAATTAAAGCTTGTTTGGAGCTAGTGGTAAGCTCCATCTAGTGAACATTTTGGCACAAGTTTAAAAGCATGTTGCACACTTTGTGACATGTTTTATTAATTATTATAAGTGTACCCTTGAAGGCCTTTGTGGTATATTATTCCTTTAGCTATTAATATATAGTGAAACTGAATTGAGTTCAGATTCATATAGCTATCTGTTTTGTTAGGCTGAATTTGAAGACATTTACATGTCTGAATAATTCAAGTTTTCAAACTGATAGTAACATATTAAATAAGCTCTGAATTGGAGTTTTAGATCTAGTTTCTGAAATCCTAACTCTTCATTGAGGTGAGCCATTAAACTCGAAACCAATTGGTTTGGAGGTGAGGATTTTTATGATAGAGATTTTAAATTTTTCCTCTGTTGGGACTTATAATTAAAGCTTGTTTGGAGCTAGTGGTAAACTTCATCTAGTGAACATATATATATATATATGGAGGAAAATCTCAAATAGAATTAGAAAAACATATGAAAAACTTTTTTTCTCTGTCTCACTTTGTAAATAAAACTTCTTTTATAATGTATAAAATAAGCCAATGTGAAAGCAGACTAAAAATAGTCTGTAAAAACAAATGATAGTAAAACTTTCAAAATATAATTACTTTAAGATTACTTGGCTGATAAAAGAAAATTATAATTCACAATTGAATTAATTAAAAAAAACATGTACACTCTATTATTGAGGTAGTAGATGAATCTGAATGAAAAATTAAATTAATAAGAAATGTAAAATTAATTAAAGGAAAGATTAGAGTTAAGATAAAAAAATAAAACAATAAAAAGCCAGGTATATAAAGTTGTCCCCATATATTGTTATTCTTTCTGACCCCCATTTGTGATTAAAATCAGTCCAGTCTCCATTTTTTGTGCATTACATTATTCATTGCTCCAAAGATCCAGATATTCAGACACTGTGAATGCAGTGGTAAGCCAATCAATTACTTCTGTTGTCATCATCCATGCAAAAACTGTATGTCTAGCAAAAATGCATTGCTAAATCACCTTTAGAAGGGTTTGACTGGGCTTCAGGTCCCAAAGTCCTCTGCAAATCAACTGACCTGTCTGAACCCTTGATGAAAACTAATGTCGAAATGGTGAAGTATACACTACTGAAAACTGTCTCTCTCTCTCTCATTATCATGACAAAGAATATAAATAAACCCTGAAACCATCAATGGTGACCAAAAATCCAACTGGTTGGAACTGACAAACATAAAAACCTAGATAAAAACATTTTGATACTTGTCCATAAATATGTTCTTTTTATCTTAAATGAATTTTAATTAATGAAGGACTATCATAATGTCAGTCTCACATAATCATTTATATGGTTATGTAAAATATTATATTGTGTTATTTTATGTTATATTACAATGTTTGTGCATGAATAAATATTAATGTTTGCATAAATATTAGTTGGTCTACTTTTTTTCTCTCTCTCTCATCACTGCATCACCATTAATTTTGTATAGAATTATTTTTATGTATTAAGTAACTGGGTTGGACCTTGAGAAGGAGTATGAGCTGTTCATGGAATATTTCAAGTGCTGAATTGTGTGCCTGTCATTTGAAGCATGCTGACTATTTAACCTACGGTCAGCTGGCACCTGAGGTTTATCATCAAATCAAATAAAAAGCTTTGTATGGCAGCGGTTTGAATCAAGCTGTTGAGAATATCAATAGCCTGGAAAAGTGATCATAGGTTATGCTTGCTATAGCCTCAATCTGGTTATAGGTACTTCTGATGGTTCATCTATCAATGGTATTCTACTTCTCTCCTTGAAGGGCCAGTCTGTTCCAATATTATTATGTCTTTATGTTAAAAAGTATTTAAACATAGCATGAAGAAGCTTCTATTCAGACATGTTTCAATACATGTACTATAATGTGTATTGTGCATAATGTTTATAATAAACAATATAGTTTGTAGCCATAAAACTAATCCTTTTCTAAATGCAATGTCACATACTGGTTGTAGTCTTAAAGTTACAAAATAAGTTGTAGCAATTACAGGTTAAAATTTTTAAGAATAATTGGTATATCAATAATTCTAATCATATTATAAATCAAAATTTAATATTGAAGAACTGAGCAGTCTGACATTTTGTAATTAAAATATTTTTAATGGTTGATAATTATATGATAGTGCACTAATAGTGCTCAGATAATACTATTGTTTAATTATTCTGTTTATCACATTAATATATGTTTTTTTATTATACAAATGTATTCACATGAAATATATTAATAAAATTATTACCTAGATCAAACTTCAGTAAGAACATATCAGAATCTGCTACTTTATGATTAGTGAGTAAAGCAGTATCACATAAGACATAATAAGTATCTTTAGCAAAATATTTTGTGAATCGAGGAAAACAAACGGTGTGCTGAGAACCAAATTTGAATTTTAGTGCATTGCGATAATATTTATTTACATACACATAGGAACTTCTATTTACAGGTTTAAAATACAGAAACAGTGAGGCAAATGATGCAGAAAATTCCATTTTTTGTACATATTGGCCTGAGGCTGGAAGGCAGTTTATTGTAAGACACAATTCCTGATTTATTACTGCTGGATATGGCTCATAACTTACATTATAAATTTTTGTTTTACTATCCACAACTGTAAATGATAAAAAAATATGCAAATAACACTTTTGAAATTATAATATTTAAAAAAATGTATATATATATATATATCAAAGGTACAGACTTTGTATTATTTTGCATTAAAATCCGATATTTCAACGAACTAGCAACTGCCATTATCAAGGTTAACTTTCGAAAGAACAATAATTAGATCTTAGACAATAACGTGACAACATGCAAGATGAGAAGTGATATTCAACTTGGAGTAGTTCAGCATTCACAACATGAGGTTTATCAAAATGTTTATTTCCCTCAGTTTTTTCACCTATTAATTTCAAGTTAATATTAGATAAATAGCAGGAACATATTGTGCTTCGTCAGCCCTATTTAAACCAGTAGGTCTCTTTAATATTTCAATTGACTCTATCATGGTTATTAAATCATTTCTTTCCAAATTAGCAAGTATTTTTGTATTGTCAAAATCAAGTTTGTGACCAATTTCTAAAAAAATAGGAAGTAAAAACTGATGTGCTAATTTTTTGATTAAAAACATTTTTATGTTCCTTAATTCTGACATTTTTTCATTTATTAGAATGAACCACATAGCTTCTTGATTTTATTTCTATAATTAAAAACTGACTGGAACTAATTTATCGGTTAGTTTTGATGTTTCTTCTATGTTTATTTATATTCATGTTGAAGAAGCATTAAGTATAATAGCACAATACAATAATTTACCTGATTTTATATTCCATTAGAGTATCATTACCTTGAAAATACATTTTTTTGTTTATAATTCTCAAAAATTTAAACAAATTAAAGGACTGTCTATGGGATCTCCATTGTCACCAGTATTTTCTGATCCTTTCATGGATAATTTTGAAAGTTAAGTATTATGTGCAGCTACTAAAAACCTTCTATTTGGCTTAGATATGTGGATGATACATTTGTCATATGGCCTCATGGCATTGATTCCTCAAATTCTTTTCTTGTTTTTATAAATAATTGGCATCCAAATAAAAAATTTACTATGGAAGTGGAAAATAACAGATCACTTTCTTTTTTAGATGTTTTAATTGCAGGAAAATGTGATGAAACATTATCAATATCAGTTTCCAGAATATCCACCCATACAAACATATCTTGATTTTAATTCTCATCATCATCCTGCACAATTTTTTCTGTAGCAAAAAATCTTTTGAGGAGGGCTTATAATTTATATGATAAAGAACATCTTACTCAAGAAATAGAACTTACAAAAAATATTCTACTTTATAATAATTATAATAAAAACATCATATGTAAGGCTTTACATAACATTAATACTAAAAATAGGATATAATTGACCATTCCTCTTTTAATAGAGTAATTTTACCTTACATTAAAGGGGTTACTGATAAAATCAGTAGAAGACTATCTTGTTTTAATATAAAGACTACTTTTCTACTGCAATAAATTGATGATTTTTTATAAAAACCTAAAGACAGAATATTTTTGGAACACCAATGAGTTCATGAAATTCCATATTTGCAGTGTTGAAGAATCTATGTGGGTCATTCTAATAGATGAATAAATTTCAGAATTACGGAACATAGAAATGCTTTTTATCAAAAAATACATCAGTTTTTACTTACCATTTTTTAGAAATTGGTCACAAACCTGATATTGACAATACAAAAATACTTGCTAATTTGGAAATATATGATTTAAGAACCACAAGAGAGTCAATTTAAATATTAAAGAGACCTACTGGTTTAAATAGGGCTGATGAAGCACAACATATTCCAGCTATGTGGAACCTCTCATTTTATCTAATATTAACATGAAATTAATAGATGAAAAAACTGAGGGAAATAAACATTTTGATAAGCCTCATATTGTAAATGCTGAACTATTTCAAGTTGTATCTCACTTCTCATCTTGCACTGAGTCACGTTATTGTTTGAGATCTAATGATTGTTTTTTCAAAAGTTAACCTTGATAATGGTGATTGCTAATCCTTCAAAATATCGGACTGTAATGAAAAATAATACATGGTTCATAAAAAAAAAATATTATTTTATCTACATCATATAACCATGAAAACATTAAATATAATTTTCTATCTATCTATCTATCTATCTATCTATCTATCTATCTATCTATCTATCTATCTATCTATCTATCTATCTATCTATCTATCTATCTATCTATCTGTCTGTCTGTCTGTCTGTCTGTCTGTCTGTCTGTCTGTCTGTCTTTCTGTCTGTCTGTCTGTCTGTCTGTCTATCTATCTATCTATCTATCTATCTATCTATCTATCTATCTATCTATCTATCTATCTATCTATCTATCTATCTATCTATCTATCTATCTATCTATCTATCTATCTATCTATCTATCTATCTATCTATCTATCTATCTATCTATCTATCTATCTATCTATCTATCTATCTATCTATCTATCTATCTATCTATCTATCTATCTATCTATCTATCTATCTATCTATCTATCTATCTATCTATCTATCTATCTATCTATCTATCTATCTATCTATCTATCTATCTATCTATCTATCTATCTATCTATCTATCTATCTATCTATCTATCTATCTATCTATCTATCTATCTATCTATCTATCTATCTATCTATCTATCTATCTATCTATCTATCTATCTATCTATCTATCTATCTATCTATCTATCTATTCAGATTGTGTTGTAATCATGATTATCTAAGCTTATGCATACAACATCTGTTGTTACAGTATTTTCCAGGAGTTTTGGGGATCAGTATTTGTTGATTGTCTATTTATTACAGAATCTATAAACTCTTTTATAAGATTTCTCTTTTAGACTTTTTTATTTCTATGTTGTTTATTTTCATATAACATTCGTGTGAGATCTGAATAATAATGTTCTATAGAGTGCTTGGAAAATTAAGTAATGCCAGTTTTTTGTCCATAAAAGTCCAATAGATAATGATTATAACATAATTGACAATGGTTATGTATACATACATTCTATATTTTTATTATTATTATTATTATCATCATCATCATCATCATCATCATTATTATTATTATTATTTATTACACAAAATAGATTTTTAGTTCTTAACTTATTACTTGTCTATCTATCTATCTATCTATCTATCTATCTATCTATCTATCTATCTATCTATCTATCTATCTATCTATCTATCTATCTATCTATCTATCTATCTATCTATCTATCTATCTATCTATCTATCTATCTATCTATCTATCTATCTATCTATCTATCTATCTATCTATCTATCTATCTATCTATCTATCTATCTATCTATCTATCTATCTATCTATCTATCTATCTATCTATCAATCTATCTATTTATCTATCTATTTACTTATATATCTATCTGTCTGTCTGTCTATCTATCTATCTATCTATCTATCTATCTATCTATCTATCTATCTATCTATCTATCTATCTATCTATCTATCTATCTATCTATCTATCTATCTATCTATCTATCTATCTATCTATCTATCTGTATATCTATCTATTTATCTACATACCTACCTACCTATCTATCTATCCATCTATTCATCCATATATCCATCCATCCATACATCTATCTATCTATCTATCCATCCATCCATCCATCTATCCATCCATCCATCCATCCATCCATCTATCTATCTATAATCTATCCATCTATCTAATCGATATGTCTGTCTGTTTTTCTATATATTAATTTTATCATATTTATCCATATTTCTGTCTATGTATTCATTTATACATTCATCCATATCTACATAAAAATAAATGCTAATGACAAAATTAAATAAACACAAAAATTAAACAAACAACATCTTAACTTTTAATTTCTAACTAAATTTCAAATTGCTATCACTTACTAAACATATTTTTAGTTGTATATCATATCAAGTCCAAAAAGTTATGAAAATTAAAAACTTAGTCAAATTTAAACAATAAAACACATTACCAGATTTTAAATATCACAGTACTTTACAAACATTCTTTATCAATATTCCATTAACTTGCAAAATATGTTTTCCATAATTAATGGTTTTATATTTCTAATTGTGAATAGTAAAACAAAAATATTCTGATGTTTTATTACTTTCACATATATCTTATATCAAATAAAATGTGATGAGAATCATGTTTAGGCGCATAAAACTGTACTAAGATACTTTTTAAGCAATACACATATATCATACACATTTATGTATTTTTAGTCTTTTCTTTAAATGTAAACTGGTCTTATCAAAATAGTGTTTTTCATATGAACAAATTTTTCTTTCTACTCATGATAAAAGTTTAGTTTCCAATCCTTTTCTACTTTTGGAATATTTAAAAAAGTACTAATCAAAATGTTTATTAGTAACTTTTCAACCACATTATTTTAAAACAATATATGTAGACAAACCATTGAAACATATGACTTCCATTTCTTCATATATATATATCTTCACTGATGAGAGCAAATCAGCTTGAAATCAGCTGATCTGAGAGTGGAGCAAAATGAAAGAGACAGTGAATATTGACTCTGACGTTTATGTAAACAAATATGCTTGTTTGGAGGTCTTGGTAAAGCTCCATCTATTGATCATTAATACAAGCGATATCAGGTTTTTACGTATATAAAACTTGTTTTGTTTTTCATATATTTATATATAACCTTTATTAACACAATAACTATTTACAATTTATACAAGTAATTAAACAGATGATAAATATGTTATAGTTTTGTATACCAAAACCCAAAGAATTTGATATATTTCACTATTAAGACAAAAAAGACTGCAGGCAATTAACTAGTTCTCTTCCACTTAAGGATATTGACTTGTAACACTGCAATAGAAGGAGACTCTAAGGCATGCAACTCAAATGAGCAAAGCATGCAACAAAATGATTGATTAGCCCAAGGAATAAACCACCCATAAGAATTAAACTTTTATTCAAGACAAATGTTCATCTGATAATCTCACATAGAATTATTCCAGGACCACTCCAGATTTGATTCATCCTCTTCCTTGGCAAGTATCCAGATATTGATTGAAATAAACTTTCCAATATTTATAGTTTTCTCAGCCAGTTGAATTTCTTGTTGTCAAATATCATAGTACATCGTATATACAATATTGTCTTAAGTGTGTGCACAGTTACCATTGCATAGATGGGGTTAAATTTCACAATGTATTGACTAAGTAGAAGTTTAATTTTATGATTGGCCTGTGGAACACATTAGCTCTTATCTGCCTAAATTCCAAACATTCTTCAAATAGATCCTGAAAAGTTTTATCACCAGATTTGCATAGCAAACAGACTGGATCCAAATTCATATGTAGCCTTTCATTTAGAACCTTAGTTGTTGGGAACAAGCCATTCACTAGTTTGATAACAAATTTCAAGTAGGACTGGGGTGCATATATAGAGTGGAACTTTTTCAACACATTTTTCTTTGTTATATCCTACCAGGCATTGCCATGACTTTTAAAATGATTCATTAAATCTTTATATTTAATAACTTCTAAACTGGGCACATTCAGATCATCCTGGAGATCCATATAAGCAATGAACAGGTCAGCTATAAAATATCTTTCTTTACATTTTATTTCATTAAAGGTGCCATCACTATTAACCAAATGCCCAAAATATTGAATTTTAATTAAGTTAATAAAATATACTTGCGTTGACTTTAAGATATGTATAGCTCCGCATCAATCAGGCCAAAATCTCCTTTTTCTTTTGGTGTCTGCAAGGTTGATATTGAGATCCATCTTGAAGCTCTATCCCTGACATATTTCTTTGCAATCTTGTTTATTCTGAGTATTGTTTTACTATGAAGGGTTACCGAAGATGCCAAAGTCCCTGAAACAATCGAATTAAAAATTAATGCTCTTGTAATTTCATATAATTTAAGTGATGAAAAATTAGCTATTTTATCTTCAGTTTTTGTTATAATTAATTTATTCAAGTAAGTGTTCATTTTAGTCTTCGACATATATAATGGTATGCCAAAGAAAGCAGAATGGAGCACCATAAATTTAGATGGCATTTTTTTTCCTGTAGCTAACTGCCAGGCTGCAGACGTCATTGGTTAAATATATTAGCCAGTTTTTCTATACCTGCATAAGATATTAAAGGAGTAGCTACTCTCCTCATAATAGAGTGTCACCTAGTGCACTCTGTAGTAATTAATAGATGTCATAAAGTTTATGCATATAAATATTTATGGAATGCTTA
This sequence comes from Epiperipatus broadwayi, assembly GCA_028023455.1. Lineage (NCBI taxonomy): Eukaryota > Metazoa > Onychophora > Udeonychophora > Euonychophora > Peripatidae > Epiperipatus > Epiperipatus broadwayi. The sequence goes on along the minus strand of JAQFVV010000046.1, from coordinate 801,484 downwards.
TTCATCTAATATCCACAGATTTGGTCTTAGACAATAGCTGTCATTAGTGAGAAGTCTTGGATCTAAGAAAGGGATTACATGTAGAAGCCTTCTGATATCTGTTTATTACTATATCTTGTGTTATTGGCACTATTGTATGTAGAGGGTTATCATTACATAAAGGGATTATGCAAGGAATCTAAATATTATACATGCTTATTTTAATAATTTAATATTAATCCAAGCCAAAGATATTTGTTGCTTTGTTTATTAAAAAACAGACACCAAACTATATAGATACACAATCATGTTCAGGTCTAGATGATTATACAAAAAATATCTTGGATTCAAAACATTTATTATTATTTCAGTTTGGGCTCATTGCTTTGTCATTGATTAAATAAGTAAAATATAGTTTCTGGATGTATGCATTAGATTCAAAGGTCTAGGTATATTGTTCTCAGAACCATAGTGCTTCACTGGTAACAGCAAAAATCTGAAAACTAGTCTAGGGATATTGGATGAGGAGATACTAGATTGGGCTTTAAATGCACAAACCTTTAGATATTTATTGATTAATACAGCACACACTAAGTGCCACCTTTGATAGAGAAATTAATTACTATATTTAAGTATATATATATATATATATATATATATATATATATATATATATATATATATATATATATATATATTGAAGCTGGAAATATAGTACACATTTCTACTTCACCAAGTGCCAGTATCATTAGCACTAGTATGGGTTTGAACCCAATCTTGTATATTAACTGACACTCATCTCATAATAGGTGGTAGTATATTTATAATCAATATTATTGTCTTTTATCTAATTTATATTTCATTAATTTATATTTCATGATTAAAACTAACCCTTTTTATAATAGTTAATTTATTTTATAATATTTGTATAAAACATATATTGTGTTTATTTTATTAAATTGGCATTGAGTAAATAATTGAATCTTAGATATCTCTAAAACGTTACAAATATTTTAAATTCTTTTATTAAAGTTCATTTTTTTTCAATTAATCAGTTGATAACATTTTATATTTATCTTTTGATAAATGTACATTAAAGGATCAATTAGGTAAACAATCTAATATTTGTAAGGAATATTTTGTAAATTTCTACTTAAGTGTTATATCAAATATTAGGTTTGTAAGTCATCCTATTATTTATAGAAATGTACCAAATTCCTAAAAATTTTGTGAATAAAATTTACATTTTTTAATCTAAATCTTAATTAGATAGGCTTTGTTAATAGGATGACTGATAACATTAATCATGTTTGTTGCTGTTTTCTTTTAATTAGCCCAATAACCCTTAGGGCATGTTTAAGATGGGGTTGTAGATTTCCTGCCCAAGCAGACACCAACCTCAGAGAACCACTTAGAGCAATTACAATTGGTAGTTATCAATGTTGAATGAATCCTAATAGATAAAACTGGATCAAATAAATAGAAAAAAAATTGATAAGAAAGAAGGGAAAAACAGTTCTCTGAAGAGAATTGATTAGTATATATATAGTACATCGTGCCTAAAGAATGATGGGGTAAAAAGATCGGCCATTGCTATCTGGAGCTATGTTTCCACCAGCTCATCAATGCCATTCCAGTACTCTCAACACCTAGCCCAGAGACTGTACTGTGTCAAGGAAGCCTGCTAAATGATCTCATTTTATAACTGCCTGTTTCTACCAATTGGTTCTGAGGTAACCTCCAATTTGCCACAAGCTTCTGATTCTAGCTTACTTTGTTTTCTAAATCAATATTAATTTATATTATATATATATATATATATATATATATATATATATATATATATATATATATATATATATATATATATATATATATATATATATATATATATATATATCTGTAATGTTTGTACAACTTAATTTTAAAGTGCATCTTTTAAAAATTTTCTCTTAAATGTAATATTATCAATTCTTATAAAAATCTCACATTATTTTGATGCAGCAAATTTATCTTAAATTTTTTTTTGTTGGTTTATTTATAATATTGACTTATTGAAACTGCCAAGTATAAAACTCAATGAGCAACTAACTTTAAACCCTCTCCCTCTTATTTTCCCCAGTTAAAAATCATTTTAGGAGACGTATTTCCATTAAATTAATTACTAGAAAAAGCCCATTTAGTTATGTACCTCTTATATTATAAATTTATTTTAAATGATTGAAATTATTTTAAAAGTTAAGTATCTTATTATTATTTCCAGCTTAAAATTGACCTGTAATTATCTCTGAGAAAATAATATACTTTATTAAATCATTTAAGCAAAGTATACCACAATTTCTGTAAACCAAATACTTTAAAGAGAATTAGCATTTATAGACTTCATATATATATATTGTAACCATATATTTTAGTATAAAATATAATAATTGATGTAACTGGTATAAAAATTTCTCTGTCTTCTTTTGGTGATTTGATTGGCTTGATTTGCACTTTGAACAGATTACTCTCTTATATTCAAAATAATTTATTAGAGAGAATGGGTAATGTTTTGCCTTACTTGTTGTCTATATTATTTTAATAAATTTAAATTGCTTCTTTCCATATACTAATTCATATCAAAATGTTTAACTTTTTAAAAATTTTGACAACACATTAAATTTGGTAAAATATTATTAAAAATAATATTAATTTTTATTTGTTTAAAATGGTCTTAAAAATTATTTCCATTGAATAAAAAAAAAACCATTTGTTCAACTAAATTTAATTATTAAAAATAAATACAGTAATTATGTATGCGTCAATGTAAAAAAGAAAGGAGCGCGAATTAAAAAAAAAGATCGTCTGATAGTGTTGCTTTTGGGAGGAGAAAGAAAAGAAAATGGTAAAAGACAAATGGTGTAAATATGATAAGCTTATTTTAAAATAGTTAACAAGTAAACGGATTACCACAAAGTTTTCTATAAACGTAAAAATAACATAGTGGTATTTAATAATAAGATGAATTGCTAAATTTAAAAGTCTGTTCAAGTCGGCTGGCCAGGTGGATCAAATCGCCAATAATAATTTCCCAATATTACATTTGAAATATGTCGGAGCTTTCCAGTTTAAAAGCAGAATTAATTGCAAGATTTTGGTATGTTTTAAAATATTTATTATTCTACAATTTGGAAAAATTAAATAAGTATTTTAATTACAGAAGTTTTATGAATATGAAAATTTGCTTTTTAAAAAAGAAGAAGTTTAAATTAAAGTAAAATGTTAAAGTTATTAGCATAGTTTAATATTTCCGTTTATAATTTTTATAAAAAATATAGTATTGATTGATATTTAACTTTGCAATGCCAGTAATATATTTGCTAGTTAATTTGTTTACCATTTGGATAATAAAAACAGTCTTCAAATAATTAATCAAAGCTATTTTCTAATTTTATCGTCAGTTTGGAATGATTAAATTAATTGCTATAATTAATATTCCTAGATTTAAGTGTGGATAAATAAATATTAGCATGGATGTGATAAACTTGGAACAGTTTTAATAGAGAAATGTAGAAATTAATAACTTATGAAAAAACATTTTCATTTAAACTCTGCGTGTCATGTTTTGGAATTGTTTCATGTTTATGGAGCCACATAAAATCGTTAATCTAATAGTGCTTATAATAACTAATACAAATGGATAAAATTACATGTATGGAATTCAACTATAATTGTAGCTATTACTTCGTATATTTATTGTTTGACACATCGTACATGGATTTCACGGATCATATTTGTAGTTATAAAATGCTATACAATTTAATTTGTGATACACACACCTGCTAGAATTCATGTATTGAACTATAAAATGCTATACATTTAATTTATATCACACACACACACACCTGTTAGATTTTATGTATTTGATGAATAATGCATTACTTTAATTTTATCGTTATATGAACTTGCATGTGAAGTTCATAAGTTATATTTTATTAAGTTTAAATTAATAGAGGTTGAATAAAATACTTATTCAAGAGAATAGCACTTGCGAAAAAGCTTGAAAAGTACTAAATGAATTTATGAGATGTATCAATTTTTCATGAGGTATTTTGTGAGTCTTTCCAGATTTCTATTCCTCTACTAATATTACTTATATTATATTACATATGTTTTATTTTAAGCAAGATAAGTTAGTACATTAGTTGTCCTGATTAGTGTAACATTTTATTATGCAAGAACCCACATTTGTTAAAATGTTAGTGTTTTCTGAATGGTCAGAATAACTGAGGAGGATGATTTTGCACTTTAATGTGAAGTAAATAATAATGTTGTTTTATAATGTTAAAAAGCATTAATCTGTGCCGGTGGTTAATCCGCAGATTACTTAATTGCCATTTTTTTGTATTTTACACTCATTCCTGTGCTGGTGGTTAATCCGCGGAATTGTGTAATTAAAGTTATTACTTTATGATGGTGTATAAATCCACAAAGCATTTAGTGTTATTTAATTCCTATGTGTAGATGAATGCATCCACAGGAATATGGTTTTACTTCATAGATATAAGTTGGGCAAAGTATTTTAGTTATTCTGCTAAATCATCTTCTTCCATTTGTAAGTATAATTTATAAGTTAGATTATTAAATTGTAGCAGGACATTCTATTCAATTACCTCATAATAATTAACTGTTGGTTGATTATTATTTACCTGAATGTAAGTTTAAATTTTCACTTTATTTAATGATTGCATTATAGCTAAATCCTACAGATATAATATTATTTATTATATTATTATAAGTTTACGGTATAGATTTATTGAATCTGGAAATGACATTAGATGTTTCATGAGTTGATGTTGAATTTAGTATAATTTCCTCAATACATTCATTATATCAAATTGAAATATAAGGTATGATTAGGTTTTTAAAAACTGTACCTATGATATGTTATTGAAGAAAGTCGATGGAATTATAATTTATTTATTTTATTTGTTTATTTATGTCTTTAATTATAACATTGGAATTAATTACTTATTATTCATAAATTTGTAAATAAACGTTGATTTATAATTAAACTTACTGTGCCGCTGCTATTTGTCATTCGTAAAATCAGAAATCATAAACCTTGGATAGAGCATACATTGAAGTACATACTATCGTCAACATGATATAAGAGTTTAGTGATATTTTGAGAAAACATTTGGATGCTTTTCGTCTTTGGTAGTTTATGATGTGTAAGGTACAATAAAATCCCATTTACCTTTTCCATCATTTTAGCTTTGCATAGTTGATTCTAGTATACAATATAAATTGATTATTAAACCTGTAAACAGATTTACCAGATAATGACATGATTGAATATATTTACTTAACGTTTTTAAATTGTCATTTGTCAGTATAATAAGAGTCTCAGTGATATAGTAAACTATAAAAAAAAGAACCCAAGTATTTATGTTTATTTATTGCAAAGCTTTACCTGGACTAGCATTTGTATTAAAAATCATATAGATGGTTTAAAATTTCATAATCTTATATAGTTCCACAAATTATGCCATCTTGTACATGGTCGGCCATTGGGTCTCATACAATGAAAATCGCAAATTAAGGTTTGAAAGATAATAACATTGCATACTTATAATTTGTTTAATGTATTTTATCATACTACTATGATAGGTCTTCGCGGTACACCCTGGCTGCGATCAAATTAAATCATAAAAAGTTTATGTTATATCATTGGTTTGGTCTGTGGTAAGTTGCTCCAGATGTTGGTTGTGGTCTTTGGTGCACAATATAGATGGCATGATATGCTTTTGGTTACTGCTCTTAATAGCTGACAATGTGTAGCGGGAATTGATCGGTGATCAAGGTTACAATTCTTAGCGCACTTATGTTTTGGTGATATTATGTAGTTGGGACAACAATCGAACGGTTACAATATATATATATATATTAGTTTGTGTCAGTAAAATATTAAAATTGTGATGTACAATTTATTATACTGTATGTTGTCAAACTTCAGCAGTGAGTTTGATATTTAATGCCCCATCTATGTTAATTAAAAGACAGACTGGTTTTGTAATCTTTGATAACTCACTAATAAATGAAATATTTGAAAAGTGTAGAAAACAATTTATATTTTAATTTTAATTCTTGCCTTCCCTTTTTATATTATATTTTATGATTCATTCATTAATGGCCTAAGGTTTCTGGGGACTTTCTATTATGTCAGAGAGCTGATTATTTTAATCAGGAATTAATTTATTATGATTGTTAGTGATCCACTATATATAAGTCTAAGGCATTATGTATTTTGTAGTTACAATCATTAATTTATTATTATTGTTCTTGCTTTGCTAATTACCTCTTAGGACCTTCAGAATATTAAATATGACCAGTCCAATCATTTACTTTCCCTCAAACTAGACATATTTCCTACTAAGGGACCCTTTTGATGCATTGCCATTAAAATGTGTATGGGAAGTCCGGCATATCAAATCTATTATTATTATTCAGAGATATGTTTTGGCTGGATGGCCAACATTTTTCTCATCATCTACCTGTATATACCTTAGGATTTTTTTTAGCAAAGCTAAAAGAGGATCGTAACAGACCTCATTCATTCCTTGTTGTAATCTATAGTATCATACTGCCTTTATCATTATGTATATTTATTTACAAACTTGAAATGCTCTCTGGCATGATGGAATGTCCTTCAAAAACCAATCCTGTTAGTTAAACCTGACTATTTAATTTAAAATGAACTATTTTGCTTTCCACACTCATCATAGACAACTGATTTAAATGTAATAGTGTTATAAATACACATCACTCATGTCTTGTTATTATATAAAAAATAGACTTATTTGTAATCTCTTAAAGAGGGCTAATGATATTTTATTGCTGATTGGTTCTTGGCAGACCAATTAACAAATTTTTACTTTGTTATCAAAGCCACATCAAAACGAATTCAAAAAATATAATAACCTAGCTGTATAAACAAAACTCAATTTATTTTGTATATCTAAGTCATTTTTTTAATAAATTCCTGTAATATTATTTTAAATTAGCTTAGTTTGTCATCACTCCAAATCTTTAATATTATTTACCCTAGTCATTTATAGTATTACTTTGATTTAAATTCACATCTTTGTAATGTTGCCATAAAGAATTATAATTGTTACGGTTCAAACAATTAGTAATCGATATCAAATCACATCTGTACCATTGTGCAATTGTCAGAACTCACTAAATCATTATATTCTTATATAAACCCTTTATTATTTTTAATCTCTTTCTGAAGCATGATCTCCAGCTGTGATGGAATTAAACCTAGGACTGCTAGTATGTTCACAAACGTTATACATTTGTCAGAGAGGCAATAGTTCAGGAAAATAAGTTAGGATAAACCATTCCCTTGACATCTGTATCTTGTGTATGGTTGGATTCAAAGTACTTTTGCTTGGATTATTGGTCTTGTTGAATGAATACCTGATTTTGACCAGCACAACTGAGATAGTTTCTGTAGCCAAAATTCTTTTAAATTGATCAATTAACCTTTCAGATAAGTAACATCCCAAAGAAGAAATAAGTCATATTAATAGTGTTTTATTAGAAAATAGTTATAATTATAAATTTATTAAAAAGCCTTATTTCCAGCCCAAAAAGGAAAAAAAAAAGAAGGAAAAAGATGATAAATCAGCTATTAGGATTTATGTTCCATATGTAAAAGGAACTACTGACAGTATTGGGCGTATATTAAAAGGCTATAATATAAATACAGCATTTTCTACTCATCAAAATATCAGCAATATAATACCCAAGCCTAAGAATTCAATCCCTCTTGAATCTCATGGTGCTTATCAAATCTCATGTGAAAATTGTAAAGCTTTTTATGTAGGTATGAGTAATCATCACATCAATGTGTTAGGAAAGATGGACATGCTAAGGCAGTTAAACAACAGTCATCATCATCATAACTCTCACTAAATACTATAGATTAAGGTCAAAAATTGTTTTTTTCTAGTACTAGGACCAAATCCAAATGCGATGATGTCTACCAGTGCAAAATTAGAGAAGCCATCGAGATGACTTAAAAGGCCAGATTGTATCAATAAGTGTGATGATATATGCAAACATCCAATTTGGAAAGATATTTTAAAAAAAACCTTGAGATACTTAAAAGGCCAGATTGTAACAATAAGCTAGATGATACATGCAAACTTCTTCCTATTTGGAAATATTTTTGTAAAAAACATTCTTAATTTAACATTTTTGCGATTAGTGGAACTTTAACATTTTTTCAAATCTGATTGTAGTGCCTCTACAACTGTCTTTCTATTTTTTATAACCCAGTAGATGACTTGTCTGATCAAGTCAAAATGTCTGTATTTTCATATTTAATTTTTTTAACACAGATGAACCCTCCAAATATGTTTTATATAAGTATATATTGTAATGTTATCAAAAATTTTGGGGCAAACCTGGGATGGTGATCTATCGTCATCATCAAACCTCAAATCAATATCAAATTTAAATATAAAAAGAATAACTGTGTTATAATGAATATAAGAAATCGGCAAAAACACAGGACTAACTTTAAGTTCAGCATTACACAAAAGCAATAATCATTCATCATCATGGTTAATCAAGAATAAATATCAACAGTCAATCTTGTCACTGGATTTGGCATAGGTTTACTGTAGGTCAGGCTAATTATTTACTCCTTTCTAGCTTGAGCAGTTAAGTTAAAACAATTATTTGAATGTACAAAATTAAGTGCTACTCTATCCAAATACAACAATAAGTCAAATACTTCTGAGATACTAAACACATCCTGACCATCATCAATGATCCTGCCATTTGTCACAATTAATGTACTGGTCAACTATAAACTAAATTTCTAAAGAAATAAATAAGATGAATTGTAATACATGGATCTGAAAGGATACTCCATTGTTCCAACCAAGATTATCATCATCTGGATGTCCATAAACCCTATATATAACTCTCTTTTAAAAAGCAAACTATTTTGCATGAATCTAGCTCAGAGAGTAAAAGCTTTATAATTGGTATTCTGAACAAGAATTATAATACAACATATAACAATTTATATTTTAGGTTAAAATAAATTCATTTGAACATATTTTAAAATTGAAATCTAAATTTATTTATAACAATAACATTAAATTAATATCTGTAGAATATGATTATACATATGAGTTAAGTCTTCTGCTTTTCATTAATACCAAAAAGAAATCCATAATTACATTGTAATTTACGTATATGTCCATATAGAAAACAGTCACATATCAGTACACAGACATGGCTGTATAATATAAAATGAACATATTTCAATTGCTATAAACTAATAAAAAAATATGATTAATTTTAACATTCATGTTTCTACTTGACACACATCTATATAAACACACAGACATGCTGAAACATATGGAAATTATCATATAATTAAGAAAATAAATTGTCACATTTTAATGATACATAAATAATGACTGTTTTTACTAAGAGACTATAATTATAGAACAGCAGGGCTGTAAAAGTGCTTAGTCTGCAGAAATTATGATATAGAAAGCCTATAGAAATTATTATATAGAAAAGTTTCACCACAATGCATCAGCATATTATTAATTACAAGGTAAATGTGAAATAAAATAGTTATTATATTTATATATATATATATTGTAACGGTATATACCGTTACATTAATTTAAAATTAAAAATTTTTTTTTTTTTAAGTTCGTAAATAAAAAAAACTAAAAGCTAAAATTAAAAAGAGTTGTTCAATGTATGTATGTATATATATATATATATATATTCGCACAGATTTAAAACTTTAAAAATTATTTTCTTTTTAAAAAAAAATATATTTGAACGTACTTTTTTATAAAAAAGTACAAGATCTAAAGATAAAATATTTTTGTAAATGGAAATAATGTGTTAATTAATTAAATGAAAAGCAAACTAGCCCTTGGGGCTTTTATATAAAAAAGTCAGATAAAGATATAGATAAAAGTATAAAAAAAATAGAATGTCCAATAGAAGCAGTAACCAATTGAACGGACCTTAATGGAAATTATTGGAACAGGAAACTATGTTCAATGAATCCAGAGGAGTACTATAAAAGAAAAAAAAAATTCAAATTAAAACAGTTCCAGCTTGATTTTGTGAGAAGGGCGATAAGATGCACTTGTTGCTCTCTCTCACTTATTTCAAATAAAATGACTGTAATACCAGGATTGAACCAACTAAATCCACCTTCAAAACCACAGACCGGACTTTAAATAGAGACATTGCAGGAATTGGCACCAGGAAATGGGATTCTTTTACTGTAAGACATGAACTATAAAATTTAAAAATAATTAAAAACTTTTGTTAAGATTTGACAAGCTTTTAAGATTCGGCCAACTTAAATTTTAAAATCAACTCTTATCAGACTTTCAAGTTTTCAATTAATTATTAATGTTTAATTTTTATATATTTGAGTTTGCTAATAATCATTTCTATTTTTTTGTTATTAATATTTATTGTATAAATCATTTAAAATGTATTAAATTTAAGTTGGGTACAGATGCTTGCATGGATTCGTTAATGTTTAATTATGTTTTTGTTTTCATATTTGATTAAAATATATAGACATTCAGTAAATAATGATACCTTATGGCGAGTATATAAAATGTATTTATTCAGATGTCTTTTGAGTTATTGGTGTCAATGCGGCATCTTATTATGAATGCCAAAGGGTTTCTTGTAATGTTCCCTCTGCAATTCCAGCAATGACTTTATATTTTGATCGTTTATGTTTATTTTGAAATGTTTTTAACCATGTAATGTATGTAGCCAATCTGTACTTAACATTAAAAAACAAACTATTATAAACTTCATCTGTACAAAATTATATAAATGTTAAATTTAAGTTGGGCATGAATGGATCTATAGATTGGTAAAGTTATATTAATTAATTAAGGGAGGGTTAATCTTAGGTTATTTGTTTCGTAGTTAGATTGGGTCAATGGATTGATTATATTGGTGAAATTAGTAAATGTAGTATGAGGTTCGCTATGTGCAGGATCTCCATTATATGCCGCACACCGCCTTTTTGCCTATGGAGGGGAATAGTAAGATGGAAAATGCAGTCCCTTCTTATGGAGTTTTTTATTGTTCTTTTTGCCAGACAAATGTAACATTCCTGTTTGAACAAGAGTCAATGTCTTCTCTAACCATGCTGTTCAGATGTACATTCCTGACAGTATGGTATTTTGTGCTGTCGTATTTCATGCTGCATTGAATACATCAATGTATCAGATGGATTGATGTTGGTTTGACTGCGAACTTTTGGTCTAAGGTTAAATAAGGGATATAATATTTTCTTTTCAAATGCAATCTATGTAGTCTAGTCATACTCAACAATCTTAAAAAAAATATTAAATTCATCTGTGCGGATGGTCTAAAATTTTAAAATAATAATTTAAATTAAAAGTTAATATTAAAATATAAAATAATAAATGTTATTCCTCAAACTTTAAATGATTATATATGTACGTAAATAAATGTTGTTTGTGTGTTAATTACTGGCAGTGGCTGTTATTTTTTCTATATTTAAGATACAAATTAAACAAAGTTATATATTATTATCTCTGTGTCTCCACTGAGCTAGTGGCAAGAGCTGATGGCCTTAATAAATAAAACTTGGATCTTTAACAGCATGTATCTGCATACTCTATAAATTTTCTAGGTTCAAATGGCCTGGTGGTGCTCTGTAGTGCAGATACGGTAAGACTGGCAACTTCCACTAAATCTGGACCTTATAATATATATATATATATATATATATGAATATTTATGGAAATGGGTGGACACACTGAATTTATATCATATGATTTATTAATTTGTCAAAATAAAAAACTTATTAAAATATACCTTTGACAATTAATTCCATGTTGAAAATATACATAAAATTCTGGGGTATGTGTGAATATGAATTAAATTATAACTATTAATTGACCTCTTTTTATACTAAGTAAAACACTTCCTTTAAAAAAATCCACCTATTATCATTTGGAAAGTTTCATTTAAAATTCAGAATTTTGTGGCCTCATTTCCAGAGTTTGAAAAAAAAAGATTCTCAGAATTTTCCACTCTTTTTTATGAGCCATATTAGGGACAAATAATCTTTTAGACACAAATGACATCTATTATTTTATTTTCTTGTTCTATTTTTAATTGACTAATGTTATTTATTTAAAATATGGTAATTAGAAATTTCAACTGTCATTTTCAAGAAATTATTTAGAATACAATCACTCTCTCTCTATATAACACTGCTCACCAGCTGTATCTTATATATATATATATATATATATATATATATATATATATATATATATATATATATATATATATATATATATATATATAACACCAAAACTGTCTAACACTATACTAGCAAAAATAAAAATGCAAAACCATAAAACAATATAATACTAGATTAAATTTTAAAAATTTTACCAAAATCCTTACACAACCATGGTTTCATCTACTACAAATAGACCTTCTCAAGTGAAAATCAATCTAAAGGAAAACATATATATATATAAACAAACCTTCCCATAATTCACTACAAATTCCACCTTCCCTTAACATCAAAAGAAGTCTTCATAAGATTGATAGCCTCAGGTTCAAGGAGTTTTATCATCAAAGTCTCCTTTATTCTTCTTTTTAACTCATTCTTTTCATAAAAAATAACCGAAGCATTGTTAAACAATATTCTATGACCTGTATTCAATTCATGAATATATAAAGCTGAGTTAAGATACCTATGTTTTTGTAGTTGTGGTAAATTTTATGTAGGTCAGAGTAAATTTAGCCTTAATGAAAGGGTTAAGGTTCATGTAAGTAGGGTTAAACATAGGTATCTTAACTCAGCTTTATATATTCATGAATTGAATACAGGTCATAGAATATTGTTTAAAAATGCTTCGGTTATTTTTTATGAAAAGAATGAGTTAAAAAGAAGAATAAAGGAGACTTTGATGATAAAACTACTTGATTCTGAGGCTATCAATCTTATGAAGACTTCTTTTGATATTAAGGGAAGGTGGAATTTGTAGTGAATTATGGGAAGGTTTGTTTGTATATATATATATATATATATATATATATATATATATATATATATATATATATATATATATATATATATATATATATATATATATATTCCTTTAGATTGATTTTCACTTGAGAAGGTCTATTTATAGTAGATGAAACCATGTTTGTGTAAGGATTTTGGTAAAATTTTTAAAATTTAATCTAGTATTGTATTGTTTTATGGTTTTGTATTTATATATATATATATATATATATATATATATATATATGTTAAAACGAAGATTTGCACGGGTTAAATATATAAAATACATATTTTGCGGGTTCATCCGTGTTAAAAACTTTTAATATCAATTTACTGACGTTTCGACTTGGTCACACAAGCCATCCACAGAGTTATAAAAAGGTAGAAAGACGGTTGTAGAGGCGCTACAATCACTGGTTTGAATCAAACATTAAAAAACCCACCAATAGCAAAAATGTTAAATTTAAGAATGTTTTTTAAAGAAATCTTTCCAAATAGGAGGAAGTTTGCACGTATCATCTCGCTTATTGATACAATCTGGCCTTTTAAGTATCTCAATGGCTTCTCTGATTTTGCATTGGTAGAGATTATCACATCTGGATATGATCCTGGTACTAGAAAAATCTATTTTATGACCTGAATCTATAGTATGGAGTGAGAGTGCTGATGATGATGAGTGTTGTTTAACTGCATTAGCATGCTCATCTCTCCTAACACTGATGCGACGATTACTCATACCTATGTAAGAAGCTTTACAATTTTTACATGAGATTTGATAGACACCATGAGATTCAAGAGGGATTGAATCCTTAGGCTTGGTTATTATATTGCTGATCTTTTGATGAGCAGAAAATGCTGTATCTATATTATAGCGTTTTAATATACGTCCGATACTGTCTGTAGTTCCTTTTACATATGGAACACAAATCCTAATAGCTGACTTATCATCTTTTTGTTTCCTATTTTGTCTATTTTGGGCTTGAAATAAGGCTTTTTTTATAAATTTGTAATTATAACTATTATTTTATTTTCTTGTTCTATTTTTAATTGACTAATGTTATTTATTTTAAAATATGGTAATTAGAAATTTCAACTGTACTCCTATGGGCTCACCTATCTCAGGAGTAATAGCTGATTTATTCATGGAATATATAGAAACTCGTGCTTTAGAATCATCATCTTTAAAACCTCTCATTTGGCTCAGATACATAGATGACACTTTTGTCATATGGCAACATGGAAAAAATACATTAGATGATTTTTTCTTACATTTAAATAATATGCATCCTCATATTAAATTTACAATGGAGACAGAGTCTCATGGAAAACTCCCTTTTCTTGATGTTCTAGTCACCAGAACACCAAATAGTTTATCTTTTTCTATTTACAGAAAGGATACACACACAGACAGATATTTACATTTCCATTCTCATCATCACCCAACTCAGATAGTTTCTGTAGCCAAAACTCTTTTAAATAGAGCAATTAACCTTTCAGATGACACACATCTGAAAGAAGAAATAAATCATATTAATAGTGTTTTATTAGCAAATAGTTATAATTACAAATTTATAAAAAAAGCCTTATTTCAAGCCCAAAATAGACAAAATAGGAAACAAAAAGATGATAAGTCAGCTATTAGGATTTGTGTTCCATATGTAAAAGGAACTACAGACAGTATCGGACGTATATTAAAAACGCTATAATATAGATACAGCATTTTCTGCTCATCAAAAGATCAGCAATATAATAACCAAGCCTAAGGATTCAATCCCTCTTGAATCTCATGGTGTCTATCAAATCTCATGTAAAAATTGTAAAGCTTCTTACATAGGTATGAGTAATCGCCGCATCAGTGTTAGGAGAGATGAGCATGCTAATGCAGTTAAACAACACTCATCATCATCAGCACTCTCACTCCATACTATAGATTCAGGTCATAAAATAGATTTTTCTAGTACCAGGATCATATCCAGATGTGATAATCTCTACCAATGCAAAATCAGAGAAGCCATTGAGATACTTAAAAGGCCAGATTGTATCAATAAGCGAGATGATACGTGCAAACTTCCTCCTATTTGGAAAGATTTCTTTAAAAAACATTCTTAAATTTAACATTTTTGCTATTGGTGGTTTTTTTTAATGTTTTATTCAAACCAGTGATTGTAGCGCCTCTACAACCGTCTTTCTACCTTTTTATAACTCTGTGGATGGCTTGTGTGACCAAGTCGAAACGTCAGTAAATTGATATTAAAAGTTTTTAACACGGATGAACCCGCAAAATATGTATTTTATATATATATATATATATATATATAGGATGCAGTACTTTTTTGTATGCTTTTTTTATCCAGATAATATAGTATGTTTAACCTAATTCTCTGAATATGGAGGTGTCTTTTAAACAATAGACTGGCTTATTTTCATTTTCAAGGAAGATATAATTGTATAACTGTTGGCATTTAATTAGTACTATTTAGCCCCATCATTTGGTAAATTTCAGATAAGCCAACTATCTCATACATGTCATGGTCTATTGAACACAGAAAAAAAACAGACTGTTTACTTCTATGTAAGTCCAAACTCTACTGTTGTGAACCAGTAGCAAAACAGCTGTTTCTGCACTGCCTTGCTTTCAATTATGTCTTCCAAGTCACTCTATAACTGTAAAAGTCTTCTTTCTCCTCTAATGTTTTTCCCAAGCATTTTATATTTAAGAATCAAATAAAAAAGTCTAATTAAAAGTATGTTTTCTTTATCTTGAATGAAAAAAGTAATGAGAACTCCAATTACCCTTAATGCTTTCAAAACAACTTGTAAAATCTTTATCAAATTATGTTATGTAACCATTAATTAATAATTTTTACTAATCAAAATAAATAGGAGAATTTTATAATTACCAGTATATCTATGGTAACATAAGAACATGCTTGTTTTCATTTCAAAATCAGAATTAATAAAATATTAATTAGACATTTTTAAATGTTTAATTTATATATATATATATATTTAAAATTCAAAATAAATTTAATCCTTAACTTTTATTTCACTCTATTATAGAAAATATATACACATATTGTTTGTATTTACATATATAATTAACTCAAAGGTCATATGTCAAACTATGTTCTTGTCACCTTTTTAGACAATTGACATTTATCTGACAGATACAAGAATGTATAGAGACATGCATTTCTAAGATAAATAAAGAATTCAGACATTGGAATATAAGTACACATTGCACCAAGAACTCCAATAATGCTATCTCAATTTAGACACGATTAGTTGCCACAACCCTTTATAAAAAACAAAAATGCAAAAAGGATTGCAAAACCCTGCTCCTTTGAATATTAGGGGCTGCAAAATACAAATCTATACCTTACTATCTTTTTCCAATACTTAGAGGCAGATGGTAATGGCAGGACTGTTAACTGCATCATAATAAACAATAGGAAATCACAAGTTGGTTGGATTAATGCTTGAGATAGAAGACTCCTTGGAATTGCATAAAAATCTGTATTATCTAGCCAGTGACAATACCTTCCATCCATTATCAAACCTGGAAGTACAACTAATCAAACTCCAACAATCAAAAAACCAATCCAATTCCCAAAATTATAGATTTGCTATTTAACCATTAATATGAACTTAAATATACATTAAAACTGCTATTTTATAATATTCTTATCATATGTTTCACATTAATATTTTTTAAAATTAATTCTGTATAATATGTATATATTTTTTTTCAGATGTAGTTACATTTGAAATTACATTGAATGACAATTTTGTATTTATGGCCATCAGAACATTATCATCATCAGCCCAACAGTTTAATAGCCATTTATATCAGTATACCACATTAGGGCTGAAATATGAGAAGGTGAGAAACCATCATCATTCCCAAATATAAAATTAAATATAAAAACATTGAGCATGTTATTATGAACATGAGTGATGAGCAAAGACATAGAACTATAATTTCACCAGAGTTACACAAAAGCAATAATTGTTTATCATCATGAATGATAAACAATTAAACTCAACAGTCAATCTTATGATTATATTTGAAATTGGTTTTCTATAGTCAAGGCAAATTATTTAGCTTTTGCTAGTGATTAAACAATCATTTAAAATGCACAAACTTAAGTGCTACTCAATCCAAATACAACAATAAGTCGAATAATGGTGAGATACTAAATATATTTTGGTCATCATCAACACTCTGGCCATGTTGTACCATTATTGTGCTGGCCAATTATATCCTTAATTTTTAAAGAAATAATAAATAAAATGAAATCTAGTGCACTGACATTAAATGATATTCCCTTTGTACCAAGCATGGTCATCATCATCTGAATGTTCACAAACATTTAATATTGTTAAATAACAGACCATTAAGCATGAATCCAGCTCATAAAGCAAAATCTTTATAATTGCCACTGTGATGAAAAGATATAATACAACATATAAAAATTCATAATATTTAAGATTAAAAATTCAACTGGAACAAACTTTAACAATGAAATATAAATTTATTAATAATATTAAAATTAAATTATAGATATTCATATAAATTAAACTTTCTGATTTTGATTAATATAAAAAAAACATACTTTTACATTGTAATTTACATATATGTATCAATAGGTTTACATAAAACACTTATATATCAGCACAGAGATGTGCCTCTATAACATCAAATGAACATATTGGAATTGTCATATAATAATAATAAAATATGATTGCTTTTCTACCTGACACATGCCTATATAAGCACACAGACAAACATTCTGTAACATATGGGAATTGTCATATAATAATAAAAATAATAAGTTATCACATTTTAATGATACATAAATAATGACTGTTTTCGCACACACACACATATATATATATATATGGGTAATCATGAAATGCATGTATATACTGACATTTATATTATATATTTTAATTTATCAAAATAGTAAACTTATAAAAATATATTTTCAGACTTAATTCCATGTTGATAGCATATATAAAATTCACATTTGTGTGTATATAAAGGATAAATATGAATTGGATTAAAACTATTAATTGGCCTATTTTATGGTAAGTAAAATACTTTTTTAAAAAACATATTATTGTTTGGAAAGTTTCATTTAAAATTTAGGTTCTTGTTACCTCATTTCCAATATTTTTAAAAAAGATTATTTTAGTTTATCTCTCTGTTTTTTATGAACAGTATCATGAAAAAATAACCTTGTAGACACAAACGTCAACATAAACATCAGTTTTTTTTTGTGTTTAATTAACAAATGTCATTTACTTTTAAAATTTAGTAATTAGAAATTTTAACTCATTTTCAAAAAATTGTTTAAAATACTACTGTTCTCAATATAATAATATGACTCACCAGTTGTACTTTATATTTATGTGTGCCTCTTTGGATACTGATACAACAGTAAACATATAAACTAATTCTTCAACAAGCTGATGAATCCTCCAGATAATCTAGTCTTTGCTAAACAGTAGATTGTCTGATTGCAATCTACAGGAAAGGAAAATCTGGTAACTATCATGTGATGGGCTTCAGGCAAGAGAGTCATTTAGTATACATCATAGCTATGGAAAACAAAAATAAGACTCTTTCCTTCCATGTGAACCATTGTGAACCAGTAGCAGCATCTGGCCTGTACTGTCTTACCTTCAGTTATATCTACATAGCACTCATTTACTGTAAAACTCTTTTAATTTTTAATCTAACCTTTTTATTGGCAGGATGGAAAAACCACAGTAATTAAAAGTAAGCTGTCTTAATTTTAATTGAAAAATGTTACTGTATCTTTTCAATATCATTTAATCCTTTTTAAAACCAACTTTGTAGAATTTTAGCAAAATATGTTATACATGCATTAATGAAAAAAAAAATACTTCATCAAAATAAATAGTGAAATTTTATAATTAGTAATATATCTATTGTGATATAAAACATGATTTTTATAATTTCAAAATCAGAGTTAATAAAATATTAATTAGACCTTCTTAAGTGTTTAATGTACAATAAAAAAATTAAAATTTAAAATTATTTAATACTCAACAGATATTCCAGTATAATATAGAATATATCTAAAAATATTGTTTCTGTTTATTTTTCCTTTTCCTTTCAACTTATATATATATATATATATATATATATATATATATATATATATATATATATATATATATATATATATATATATATATATATATATATATATATATATATATATATATATATATATATATATATGGCTGAAGAAATGAGTTTGCTATTAACTAAAATGCAACCTTTTGATTCTTTTTGGAGACCTTAAAGTCATCAACCAAGGCAGTGGTTGGATGGCCGAAGGCAGAGGGTGCTAAGAATCCCCTGATTGTGGACACAATTTACCATTTTATGATGAATTTTTATTTAGGTACTTACATCTGTAGATCACTTTGAAGTGAAGGAAAATTGCAATAATTTGAAGAAGAACTATCATATTAAATTGAACATTATTGGACTTTGTGAGGTTAGAAGAAAAGGTGAAGAGACAATTGATTTAGAAAGTGGACATGTACTCTACTATAAAAGCACAAATATTGGAAATACAAGTGTAGTAAGATTTATTATAATTAAAAAGTGGAAGAACAACTTTGTAGAGATTGACGGTATATCAGACAGAATGTTAAGATTAGTTATAGACTTAAAAACAGATCCAAATTCAGATGATTTAGGTTTATACCCCAACAAGTGTGCATAGTGATGAAATAGTAGAAGATTTTTATATGGATGTACAAAAGGTTTCTGATCAGAGTAAACAACATTTTAAAATTGTTATGGAAGACTTTAATTCTAGAATTGATAAACGAATGAAAGTACAGTGGGTAATTTTGGTTATGGTAATAGAAATGAGAGATGTCATAAACTTGTGGACTTTGCAGAAAAAAAAAACTTCATAGTATGAATTCTTTTTGTTGAGAAAAATGTTTAAAGAAAATGGACATGGAAGCATCCAAATTAAGGTACATCAGAATTGAATTATACTTTAACAACAGAAAATACATATTTCAAGATTGTAATGTCCTTAATAAATTTAATGCAGGAAGAGAAGTAAAATATAAGATACATGTTAATGCAAAACTAGAGAAACAAAAATTATTAAGAAAAACATTTTTTTACAGCCTAATCTTCAGAAACACTCTAATGGATTTAAATTCGAACTTACAAAACGGTTTCAAGTATTAGTAGATTTTGAACATGATTCAGATTTGAATGAAATTAATCAGAAAATGAATAAAACATTTTTAAAAATAGCAACAAAGGTAGCTGCTAAAAAAGCAGCAAATGACCAATAAAGTGTCTACTGAGACTAAAGAATTTATATAAAAAAAAAGAATATGAAGATATAAAAAAATATTCTTTTAAAAGGATTGAATATCTCAAATTCTGTAAAATGGTGTGGAAAAGAGTTGAAAATGATATAATGAAATATAATTGAGAACTAGCAAGGAAAGCTGTAGAAAAGAATATAAGTTTCAAGAGTGTAAAATAACATTTTGGTAGTGATAGAAAATTTGGTAATTATAACATAATCGGGCTTGACCACTTGATGGCATTGTTGGCAGTTAAAAACAATACAATGTATGGTTTATGGGGTCGTGTTTTTTTTGGTTATTAATATATTGATTGCTATAACTTTTTTTCATGCCTTTTTAATTTTGTATTTAGTAAATGACAACCTGTTTTTTAGTTTTAAATCACCGTTTTTGGACAAATTATCATCATTCATCCTTGTTAGTTATTAATTGATTGATTGCTAGAACTTTTTTTGCGATGTCTATTTAGTGATGTTTTTTGCTTAATTATTGCTTTCTACACAACAAATCAACTGTGTAGGGTTAGGGTTAGGTTTAGGGTTAGTTTTAGGGTTAGTTTTAGGGTTAGTTAAGGGTTAGTTTTAGGGTTAGTTTAGGGTTAGTTTTAGGGTTTGTTTTAGGGATAGCTTAGGGTTAGTTTTAGAGTTAAGGTTAGTTTTAGGGTTATTTTTAGGGTTAGTGTTCTGATGTTTGTAATGCTAAAATAAAAAATATCAAAATCGTAACCATAGTTGTACAAAAAAAAGAAACTCAAACTTTTTTAAACAACAATAAACACATATAAATGTCTTGTTTACTTATTAAACATGTTTATAATATATGCTTTATATAAAATTTGTATATATTTATTGGACAGCAGAAATACTCGGCTTCTGTTTTTGGCAATTGCGGAAAAAGTTACGCGATCACCAGCCATTTTATGAAATACGTGGTATTTCACGTGAAAAAGAGATTTCGCATGCGAACTTGGCCAAATTCATTTTGACGTACCCTTGGTAAGCTTTTACACATTACACCTTCTCTAAATAAGGGTGTGGCCATTTGGAAAATTACTATAAAGTCAGGTTTCTTAAATTCATTACAAATACAAAGATTGTGTAACGTATATTGTAAAAATTTGACTAATCTAAATACACACACATATATATCAAACTGTACATGAAAGATAAGTATGTGGATTCACAGTAACTGTCGCGAAGCAGAAATAGGCCATATTATTTCTGTGTTACATCATCATCAACGGCCTTCTAATGGCTAAGACAAACATTAGATGTTTTCTATTGCCGTAAGTCAGGTCTTGTAAATGGCATTTGTTAGGTGTTTTGGTGAGCCAGAACACCATCAAATGGCCAAGCCCAATTACGTTATAAGTACTGAAAATTTATATCTGCAATTAGGAAAAAAAGATGGGACTATTACTAAAAAGATGGATGACATCATGAAATGGGTACATGACTTTTATCAATAATTATATGGTAATAAAAAACAAGTACTTCCTATATCTATTATATCTTACAAATTGCCCAGAATTTTAAATGAAGAAGTGAGACATGCTATTAAATTTATGAAGAAAGGAAAGGCTCCAGGTAATGATGGAATTATAATTGACATATTCAAAGAAGCAGGTGAAGAAATATATATTTTTTAGCAAAGTTACATACCAAATGTGGAAATGATAAAGATATACCAGATGATTGGAAGAATGCAGTATTAATATTAATATTTAAAAAAAGTTGATAAAGAAGATATTAGAAATTATGGACCGATCAGCCTTTTATAAGTTTTATACAAAATGTTTACCAAGATTATTACAACTCGTCTACAGAGAACTTTGGATTTCCACCAACCAAGAGAACAAGCTTTTGGTACTGTAGATTATATCCAAGTATTGAGAGAAGTTATAGAAATTACAAATGAATGTTATTTGCAATTATACTTTGGATTTGTAGATTATGAAACGTCATTTTATTCTATAAACATTTTTTGAGTTACTAAAGCATTTGAACATCAAGCTATAAATAGATCCATGATATTGCCATATTTTAAAAAATATTTATAAAAACGCAACAGTATCAATTAGATTACATAATGATACTGCGAAAGTCAACATTGAGAAAAGATAAGACAGGGTGACTCCATATTTCCAAAACTTTTTACAGCAGTGCTGCAAGCAGTATTTTTGGAATTAAAATGAGAAACTAAATGAGGGAAATTAAATGCCGATTATTTAAGTCATTTAGATTTTGTAGATGATGTAGGTGCTTTTGCAAATAATGCTTTAGAGCTTCAGGAAATGTTGCAGGACTTCGCAGGTGAAAGTAGGACTAAAGATAAATTTTAAAAAGTCTAAAGCAATGTTCAATGAAACTTTTCAAAATATGAAAATAAAAATTGATTATAATGAGTTAGAAGTTAACAGCTTCAAATATCTTGGTCAGATTATTAATACAGATGAAAACATAATGGATAAATTTAATCATAGAATTAAACTTTGTTAGAGTGCTTTTGGTAGAAATAACTTCATACTAAGAGGAAATATGCCTATGTGTTTGAAAAGAAAAGTTTTTAATAAGTGTATTTTACCAGTTCTTACTTATGCATCAGAGACTTGAACACTTAATAGAGAAGAAATACAGAGATTTTAGACCATTCAAAAAAGTATGGAGAGATGCATGTTAGGAGTAACAAGAAGAGATTGAAAATGCAATATATGGGTAAGAGACCTCATTGAAAAAATTAAAAGACTGAAATGGAGTTGGGCTGGACATATTGCTAGAAGAGATGATAACAGATGGACAATCGAAAATCTTAAACCAGATTCCAAGACATTGCAAAAGACCCAGAAACGGACCACATCTGAGATGCATGAAATAAGAAAGTGTTCAGGGGTGATGTGGAGAAGAGAAGCTAAAGATCGGAGAAGATGCACACAACTATGTTGTTTATGACATGAAACGCATAATTGTCTCAATACATTTATATATTTAACAGTTTGGTAAAGTGTTAATATACTTAGAAGGACAGAGAACTAATATCACAAAAAGTTAAATTGTCTTTAAAACAAAAATTTATAATTCTCTATTTATTTTAATAAACTTCTATATTCTTCATGATTGCTTCAGGATTCACTAAAAGCACTTTATAAAATTTAATCTTTGATAGCTCATTAAACTACCAGTGCTGTTGTTTTTCTGGTCTTGAAGTGTTTTTATCAAGTATTTGTTTTAAGTGAAAATAAATTATATATATATATATACATATACATTTATATATATATATATATATATATATATATAAATATATATATATATATATATATATATATATATATATAACTTATCTTTAATCGTATCGTTGCGGTTTGCTTACAAACTATTGATTATATAACCATTTGTATTACTTTAGTGAGTAATCTGCTAATTACAACAATCTAGCCAGACTATGTGAGGCATGTTATTGTGAGAGCCTATTCTTTAGATCATTTTCACCTTTATCGTAAATAGAAAATCTAAATTGGACGGTTTTAACATAAATCTTTCCCAGCTGGATCATTAAATTCAATTGCAACCTAATTGACTAGAGATTGTTTTGATGAAAAAAATTCCAATTGAAAAATTCAACTCTATGAAATCAGGCCTCATCATAGTTTTTTAACACTCCATGATTTGAATTTAAAAAAAAAAGAAAAGAGGGATGGAATATAAATATTGCTAGTATACGTATGTTGTATAAATATAAATTGTCACTATTAGTATAGAAAAGTGACTGAGAGGATGAGAGACTTAAGAATTCTATGTCATATACAAACTGTTATGACTAATGAAGGAAAAAAAAGTGATAACATATTTCTATATTAAACTATAGCTAGATTTTTGATAAATTAACAGCATATCCCATAAGGCAATAGGAGATACCCTTGGTTAGGTATTGTTACTTTGTTATTTATTATCTCTTATATCTAAAAATCATCGCAATATCCTTCTCCTGTAGATCCTATTGTGAACCACAGTGCAGCATGCAACAGATCACACAGATGTCTTCTCAAAAATAACCACATTAACTGTAAAATATTGATGACTTATGTAATTTTTATTTTTTTTTCAATTGCATAGTTTGGTAAAGCTTTTTAACACTGCTATAAAACCTTCAGCATGTTGTGTTATTACCATTTCTGTCAACTTTCCCAATATGATATGCAGTCTTAGGTTTATTAGTAGATTAAGATAATTTTCGTTGACAAACGTTGTTAGCTGAGAGGTCAGTGCAGCAGGTTGTTGCGGGTTCGCCTCCCAGACGATACTATGACAAATGAGGAAAAAAAAGAGAAACTTTTCGTTTCTTATTTCTTACTTTTATTTACGTATTAGTTTTAAAATATTGTTATTTATAAAAGTATATAACAACATATGGTCTAAACATGTTTATTCTAGATATAATCAATTGCCAAGTTATATGATTTAGTACAGATGTCAAATAAACGCTCTAAATGATCAATACAATACGTTCTTAAGAGGTTTTTCTGTTTTCCAGACTTGTTAGCTTTCTTATTATGTAATTCATCATTATTTTCTTTTTTGGACTAATGTCCGTTAATAATAATAATAATAATAATAATAATAATAATAATAATAATAATAATTATTATTATTATTATTATTATTATTATTATTATTATTATTATTACTATTACTACTACTACTACTACTACTACTATTACTACTACTATTACTACTACTACTACTACTATTATTATTATTATTATTATTATTATTATTATTTGTTCAGAATGGCATTTCTCAAAAAGAAACTAAAATCAAAACCTATTTTATAAATGATGCCTAAAATGATTAAATTTTTTTATTTCAGCATTGTTATGATACCTAAATAAACTTTAGTAATTAATAGATGCCAGGTGATGGTATTTAATAAATTCCCACTTAGTGCTGCCTTATTTAAAGATTTCATTGCTGTATCAGAAAATTATAAGCTTCTATCATGTAACAGAGTCACCAATAATTTTTATATGTACATAATGTTTTTTTATTGACATGAATATCTTGGAAAATCTAACTACTAATATGTATTTGTGGAATTAAATTACATTAGACAGTCGGAAGCTCGGTCAACTTAAAAAAAGTGTTAAAAAAGCTGGAGGTAATGACAAACCTGTCTCCAAAATAAATCCAGAACATAGTTCGCAAATATACCTTTGCTAAAAATTTTATAAAAAGCTATTTAAATACAAACAATGAAACAGTTGCACAAATTTATATTACTCACCTAAAGGAATGGTTAACCAAAAAATATACCAAAAATATTTTTCCATAAAAACCATTATTTTATAAGGTGTTAATTGCATTGAGCGCGTGATAACATCAACTTACTTATTCGACTTCTTTTAATATATTGCCGTCATATTAATATTGAGGAATTATTATTATTTATTAGTAGGTTATTGTTTTCTATCGATAATAGTAATTTACAAAATTTATTTTAATGGATGTTTAAAAAGAAAATCAATAGTAAATTAATTGTCAACCATAAATACTTTTTTTTAATCTAAAATATACCTAATTTCAATTTTAATTTTCTTCCAGGGAGGTTAGTTTACAAATTTGCCTGCGATTTTAGCGTTAATTATTTTTGCTCCATTCTGTATTCTGTGTATATTTTACAGACTATAGTCTTCGATGATGATGATGTCGACGTGATCTTTAGTAGACATCACTAATGCTCTATTAATCTCTTTTGCTTTCACTATTTCTCATACTAAACACCAATATTATGAAAATCTTAATCTTCACATTTAGAATATATTCTTTTTTTATTTCATATTATATAAATAATGATAATTACAATAGAATGGTTTATGGTTGGGGGAGTGATAAAACGTTAAGCACCGGAAGTGAGGGGCTGGAGCCATGGATTGGGTTTCATGATCTCCAGTGTCAGTTACTCTACCACTGTAGTAATATACACCGCTATACTTTCAATCAAGACATTCCTTAATAATTTATATTTTGACTGAGTACTTATTGAAGTATCTTTTCACATTAACAGCGAGACATGTGACTTGTTTCTTTTCTTAAGAAAAATGCATGTATTTTAGTTTTTTTCTTCTGCTTGTACCTTCATGTTAAACACATTTGTAGTGAGTATTTGTAAACTGATAAAAGTTTCCAACATTTGCGATTTTAGTGAATAGTATATACTAGCATATTGCACTGCGCTGAATATTAAGTTAAAAAAAAACATGTTTTTATTTCTTTAAGTGTAAATAAACATTTTTCATTCTCATATATATATATATATAGATATCAACGACTTCATTATTAATAATTGCAAAATTATTTCAGAAACTATATACATTGACATAAATTTTGCTATATGTACACTGATAACTTTTTTTCTATTATTTGTTTCTTCATTGTTTCTTTGTATTTAAGTCTAAATTTTAGATATGCTATTCTTCTTTCATTATCTATCTATCTATCTATCTATCTATCTATCTATCTATCTATCTATCCATCCATCCATCCATCCATCCATCCATCCATCCATCCATCCATCCATCCATCCATCCATCCATCCATCCATCTATCTATCTATCTATCTATCTATCTA
Source organism: Epiperipatus broadwayi (assembly GCA_028023455.1). Taxonomy (NCBI): domain Eukaryota; kingdom Metazoa; phylum Onychophora; class Udeonychophora; order Euonychophora; family Peripatidae; genus Epiperipatus; species Epiperipatus broadwayi. Next base: position 774,372 of record JAQFVV010000046.1, on the reverse strand, counting down.
TCTATCTATCTATCTATCTATCTATCTATCTATCTATCTATCTATCTATCTATCTATCTATCTATCTATCTATCTATCTATCTATCTATCTATCTATCTATCTATCTATTAAAAATTTTGGTAAAATGCTAAAATATAAACTAACTTCAATTACGTCTTTCAAAATAGGATAAGATTTTTTTAAGGATCAAAGTATGTTTGAGTCAGCGATTAGGGGTTTGTTATTGGTGAAGAATGAGAATGAAATAAAGCTGAATACTTTGTATGCGTGTTAAGTTCATCAAATAATAGTTATAGTCCATATTCCAAGCATACCTATTTAAAAAAACAAAACAAAACATGTTTTTTATGCAGTTTTATAATTTTAATTATGATTTATAATATCGTGGTTTGAATATAACATTTTAACATTATATATTGTACCAAGTATACTTTCCACATTTTAACGTCATATTAATGTCCAATCTCATCCGAGAACATTATTTTTTGTTGATTTGAATAATATTACTTTTTTGGCTCATTATATATTTATTTTGTGTAATGGACCACAATATCACAGCTATGCCATGCTCTTTTTCATGATTAAGTAGCACTGATGAATTAGATGCTTCGGACTTAACAATACATTGATTGGTATAGTATTCTTTTTAAGTATCATTAAGTTGAAAAAACAAAGGAATAAGAAGAAAATTAATTTTGTATTTCAAAATTATCGACTACTAATTTTGACATTAAATATAAAAAAAAAAAAAAAAATGTTAAAAAATAACGATAATTGCATATTGTTTCCTGTTACTTCGACGTATTTAATGAACACAATTTATAATAAATGCTGCAGACTATCATCATAATTTTAACCATTATCTATCCATTGCAGGATAAAGGGCTTTCCAAGTGTAATCCATTTTCTTTGAGGTCAATGTTCTTTTCAACACACAAACAAACTTCTTTATTTCATTTACTTGTCTCACATTGAGTTGTTTTGTATATCTTTTATAAGATCTTTGGTTTTAACTTAAAACGATCGTCTATTAATAACTTTTTTTACAATTGATCAATCCAAATTTATTTCAGCCTCTTAATTCTTTCAACGTCATCAATCACATCGGTTTGTTCTTCTGTCAGTGTATTTTATTTTTGATCTCTACTTATTATTTGTAATATAAAAATTTCAAACTTTGTTTGAGGGGTCTGAAATTTCCGAATCGCTTTTTACTTAAGTGTCCAAGTTTTAGGACCACGTAAGAATTGATAAACATTTATTTGAAAGCTCTTTTCAAACACACACACACACAAATATATATATAATTTCTGCTAAAAGCACTCCATTCAATTTGAATTATATGATTAACATTATGCATTATGTTTTCATCTATTGACCATTATGGTTAGTCTTTGTAGCACTTGACACTATATCATTTTGTTATTTTCATGCAATTATACAATATTTTATATTTCCTGACCTTCATAATTTTTTTTGCAAAAGTAATTAGATAACTTGAACGATGTGGGTGAGATAAATAAGCTCCATGAATATTTTTGCTCTCTCAACTTCTTTTAATCTCCAAAATACTTTTTATAGATTTGGCTCCTGTTATATACACTTTTCAATTTTAATTTTCTAACTATCACCATGTAATCATTATCCTAGTTGTTAAAACCTCTTAAATATATTTATGAATATGATACCATCTTGTCTTTATGTTTTGATAAACTAATGTTTTAATCAAGAAGATATATTTGTAAAATCAAATGTTTTTTTCATATTCTACAAATCCAAATCATAATGGTAATTGCTGTATTGACATACATTTTTTATTTATTTCTATACGTGGATGTGATTAACTGTACTAAAACTCAGCAACATGTTATTTTGATTTGTTAAAATCCAAAGTAAGTTATTATTTTGATAAAGTTTATAATTTCTAACATCTTCTTTATTCCAAACTCAAACATCCATTTTTAGCGACCAATAATAAATCCTAGAAAATATTGCTGAACATCCCTGGAATCATCCAATTGCATCACTAAAATCTGCTCTTTAACTTATCAAATAGACCTTTGCACTTCTCCCATACTTAATCTGCTTTTCAACAATGCCAAAGATATTCTAACCTTAAACCAAAAGTCTCAAATAGTATACAAAATTGCAGACAATCACCCTGACTCCCATGCTGTATATCATGGGAAAATTGCATGCCAACATGTCCACCCAAATTATATCTCACAGTACTGAAGCAGTCAATCTTAGCTTAAGATTGAGCTTCATGTTTTCATCTACTAAACTGTATTCAAACCCTATATCCCATTCTGCTCCTTTTGTCATATATATATATATATTTGAGATGCGCACCTAAGTTATAAAATTTTAACGTTTAACCAACATTTAAAATTATTATTAATTCTTTTTTTATTAATTATTAGTTCTTTATTTTATTAAAGTATTATATATATATTTATGTTAATTCTAATATTTTCACGGATAAAAGATGTCATATTATTATTACTATTTGCGGGATATTCCGTGTAGTGAAATATTCCGCAAATAGTAATAATAATAATAATAATAATAATAATAATAATAATAATAATAATAATAATAATAATATATATATATATTGTAACGAGCACAGACGTTCGTTACATTGTTGTTGTTTTTTTTTTTATTTATTAAACATGAAAGTAAATTAAAAAGTTCGCATTTAAAAATTTTCTTTAAGAATTAAAAATTGAAATTAAATATCATCTTAAACTCTTATATATTAAATCGCACAGATAATGAAAAATTATTAAAATAAAAATTTATTAAAGAAAAAGTATTTTAAAACTAAATTTTAAAAAGATTTGGAGATAAAATTATATCTTTAAATTTATCTTTAAATATATTTTTGATTTGGAAAACAGGTTAATTAATCAGAAATGGAAATGATTGTTAATTAGTTAAATGTAAACCAGCCTTGGGCATTTAAAATGTAAAAACATCAGTCAGTTTGGAAAACAATAGAAACTTTCAGCAAATGAAATAAATCCATTGGGAAATCGGACCTCAACGAAAAGGATCATCTCATCGATGACGTAATGTTAAGTCAATCCTTCGAATATGTATAAAAGGAAAATTTGGAAATTATTAATCAGTGACTAGTTATTGATGATTATTACGATGTAACAGCTAGGTGTTAGTGCTGAGGGGATTGAAAAAGACGCACAGCTTCAATCCCTTCAGTTCTGCTAAGAAAGGAAGAAAAATGAGCCATCGTTTCCTACATTGAGGACCAATTAAACTAAAAAAACCTCCGAATGAATAAATAAAACAATGGCTAAATGGATACCAATCTTAGGACGGCGTGGGAATTCACGTTCATGGCAAGCAATGGATAAAGATGAACTTTTTAAACCGTAAGAACTTTATAAATAATGAACATTAAATTAAAATTTTCCATATTTAAATGATTGCAATATTATCCTATCTGACCAACTTAATTTATTAATAATGTTATTTGATGTATTTTTTATTTATTTATTTAAAATCATTTCCATTTATTTAATTTTGTTCTTTAAGTTTTATTATGATTTCTGTTTTCCGTTAAGTTAAATTATATAAATGTTAAACTTAAGTCGGGCGTGAATGGCTGTATAGATTTGTAAAGTTATATTAGGGGAGGGTAATCTTAGGTTATTTGTTTCGTGGTTAAATTGGGTCAATGGATTGGATATATTGGTGTGATTAGTAGATGTAATATTGATTCGCTACGGGCAGAATCGCTTCATACGCCGCACACTTCCGTTTGCCTATGGAAGGAATTATAAGTCGGATACCGCAGTTCCTTTCTATGGAGTTTTTTGTTTTGTTGCTCTTCTTTAGAGATAGATGTGGTCCTACCTCATGAGAGGCAATTTCTTCTTTTAACCTTTTGTGCTGTCATATTTTATTACATTGAATACATCGATATATCAGATGAATTGGTGCCAGTTTGACTGCGGATTTTAGCCTAAGGTTAAATAGGGATAGAATGTTTATTTTCAAAAGCAAATTTATGTGGTCTATTCATGCTCGACCCTAAATAAAAATGCATTAAATTTAAGTTGTTTATAGACGCTTGCATGGATTGTTTATCGGTTAACTATGTTTTGCGTTTTCATATTTGATCAAAATATATAGACATTCGATAAATAATGATACCTTACGGTGAGTATCTAAAATGTATTTATTCGGATATCTTTTAAGTTATTGGTGACAATGCAAGTATCTTATGGTGAATACTATTGGGTTACATATAAATTTCCCTCCGCAATTGTCAGTAATCAATAATTTTATATTTTGATCGCTTATGTTTACTTTGGAATGTTTTTAACCGTGTAATCTATGTAACCGATCTATAGCAACTTATTATAACAAGCTTTTATAATCCCATCTGTGCGAACTTAATTAAAATGTAAAATTAGAATATAATAGTAATTAAAGGTAAATTAAAATCAAAATCAAAGTTAAAAATAATGTTAAATGTTAAAATGTAAACTAATACTAAAATAATTTTAAATCTTATATATATGTGCATAAATAAATGTTTGTATGTTAATTACTGGCAGTGGCTTATTTTATTTATTTTTTAATGTTGAAATCTAATTAGATAAGATCTTATATTATTTAATCTCTGCTATTCCACTGAGCTAGTGACATGGGCTAACGACCGGATGCAAAATTTAAAAGGAAGGTAAAAAAAAATTTTTTTTTTTGACTTACGTATCTGCCTACTTTATAAATTTTTCTAGGTTCAAATGCCTAGATGGCGCCCCGTAGTGCAGTTTACGTTAAGTCGCTTTCTCTGGATCGTTACAACTGGCTTTCCCAATCTGGGGCCGATCTTTAATAAACCACGTATACCCTGAACAAATTCTTCTCAAAATGAAACATTTTATCTGTTTACATAAAGTCGTATACTTTAAATCCTATAAAAGCTCTGCCAGTAAAAGAAATAGCACATATATTAAACACGAGAAAGTATAAATAATTTTAAACTGTATTTCGTTAAAAAAAAAAAAAAGTCAAAAGGTTGCAATAAATATGTTTTTTTTTGTTGATATATATTATGCTTTATCGTGTATAGGCGCGCACAGCCACATAAGTTTATGATCGAAATGTGGTACCTTACGATGAGTACCGTTGGGAATTTACTTCAGTGTAATCCTATTTATGCATTTCAATCAGTCATAAATAAGTTGGTGGTGTTTATAATTGTGCGGCAAATAGACACGTTTAAACCCATTATTTCTTAAAACATATTTATCTCAATGCAACCTTATTTAAATAAATAATTATAAAATTTGCTTGTCATGCCGTGTGTAAAAATAAAATGGATTAAAAAAAAAAAAGTTAGAACTCTGGTCGGGAGGAGGTGAACGTAAAGGTCCTTGGAAAACGATAGTAAACATTTTTCTTTTTGTATATAGTCCTTTTGTAAAATAATTAACCGGATGTTTTGTAAATGTCTTCGTCAATCGTGTACCGTAATTACTAACCTTAAGTAAAATATTTTTTTTTTGATCATTTTTTTTTAAGTAACTTTACTGATATGTAACGAGCACAGACGTTCATTACATTGTTGTTTTTTTTTTTTTATTTATTAAACATGAAAGTAAATTAAAAAGTTCGCATTTAAAAATTTTCTTTAAGAATTAAAAATTGAAATTAAATATCATCTTAAACTCTTATATATTAAATCGCACAGATAATGAAAAATTATTAAAATAAAAATTTATTAAAGAAAAAGTATTTTAAAACTAAATTTTAAAAAGATTTGGAGATAAAATTATATCTTTAAATTTATCTTTAAATATATTTTTGATTTGGAAAACAGGTTAATTAATCCGAAATGGAAATGATTGTTAATTAGTTAAATGTAAACCAGCCTTGGGCATTTAAAATGTAAAAACATCAGTCAGATTGGAAAACAATAGAAACTTTCAGCAAATGAAATAAATCCATTGGGAAATCGGACCTCAATGAAAAGGATCATCTCATCGATGACGTAATGTTAAGTCAATCCTTCGAATATGTATAAAAGGAAAATTTGGAAATTATTAATCAGTGACTAGTTATTGATGATTATTACGATGTAACAGCTAGGTGTTAGTGCTGAGGGGATTGAAAAAGACGCACAGCTTCAATCCCTTCAGTTCTGCTAAGAAAGGAAGAAAAATGAGCCATCGTTTCCTACATTGAGGACCAATTAAACTAAAAAAACCTCCGAATGAATAAATAAAACAACGGCTAAATGGATACCAATCTTAGGACGGCGTGGGAATTCACATTCATGGCAAGCAATGGATAAAGATGAACTTTTTAAACCGTAAGAACTTTATAAATAATGAACATTAAATTAAAATTTTCCATATTTAAATGATTGCAATATTATCCTATCTGACCAACTTAATTTATTAATAATGTTATTTGATGTATTTTTTATTTATTTATTTAAAATCATTTCCATTTATTTAATTTTGTTCTTTAAGTTTTATTATGATTTCTGTTTTCCGTTAAGTTAAATTATATAAATGTTAAACTTAAGTCGGGCGTGAATGGCTGTATAGATTTGTAAAGTTATATTAGGGGAGGGTAATCTTAGGTTATTTGTTTCGTGGTTAAATTGCGTCAATGGATTGGATAGATTGGTGTGATTAGTAGATGTAATATTGATTCGCTACGGGCAGAATCGCTTCATACGCCGCACACTTCCGTTTGCCTATGGAAGGAATTATAAGTCGGATACCGCAGTTCCTTTCTATGGAGTTTTTTGTTTTGTTGCTCTTCTTTAGAGATAGATGTGGTATTCCTACCTCATGAGAGGCAATTTCTTCTTTTAACCTTTTGTGCTGTCGTATTTTATTACATTGAATACATCGATATATCAGATGAATTGGTGCCAGTTTGACTGCGGATTTTAGCCTAAGGTTAAATAGGGATAGAATGTTTATTTTCAAAAGCAAATTTATGTGGTCTATTCATGCTCGACCCTAAATAAAAATGCATTAAATTTAAGTTGTTTATAGACGCTTGCATGGATTGTTTATCGGTTAACTATGTTTTGCATTTTCATATTTGATCAAAATATATAGACATTCGGTAAATAATGATACCTTACGGTGAGTATCTAAAATGTATTTATTCGGATGTCTTTTAAGTTATTGGTGACAATGCAAGTATCTTATGGTGAATACTATTGGGTTACATATAAATTTCCCTCCGCAATTGTCAGTAATCAATAATTTTATATTTTGATCGCTTATGTTTACTTTGGAATGTTTTTAACCATGTAATCTATGTAACCGATCTATAGCAATTTATTATAACAAGCTTTTATAATCCCATCTGTGCGAACTTAATTAAAATGTAAAATTAGAATATAATAGTAATTAAAGGTAAATTAAAATCAAAATCAAAGTTAAAAATAATGTTAAATGTTAAAATGTAAACTAATACTAAAATAATTTTAAATCTTATATATATGTGCATAAATAAATGTTTGTATGTTAATTACTGGCAGTGGCTTATTTTATTTATTTTTTAATGTTGAAATCTAATTAGATAAGATCTTATATTATTTAATCTCTGCTATTCCACTGAGCTAGTGACATGGGCTAACGACCGGATGCAAAATTTAAAAGGAAGGAAAAAAAAATTTTTTTTTTTTTTTTGACTTACGTATCTGCCTACTTTATAAATTTTTCTAGGTTCAAATGCCTAGATGGCGCCCCATAGTGCAGTTTACGTTAAGTCGCTTTCTCCGGATCGTTACAATATATATAAGCAAAATACTAACAAAATATTTATTTTTTAAAAATATTTTATTATATTTCATTTATACAACTTTTTTTTTTTAAAGTACTTTTTTCCTATTAAACTGTGTTCTATAAAATCCAAGGTGGAAGATGCAACTGTGAATTGTCCAAAAATAATTAAAGGGTTGAAAACACTGTTGTTTTAATATGGGGAAGGTATTTTTAATTAAAGTTTTTACTTAAAATAAAATGGGATTAAGATTAAAGATTTTCTTTTGTTATAAACATTTCTGTCAAATCTATTTCTAATCTGGAAATAGATTTGAATTTCTTTTTAGATGTTATCTAACATTGCATCTTCAAAACAATGGATAAACAAAAAGTAAGAATTTTTTAAGATCAGAGATTAGATTTTAAGCTAAAACTAAGTAATTAAAAGCATTCTTCAAATACCTGAGCAGGGTATAAAGTGGCTGGTTTTTAAATCACCTACGGATTAGCTACTATTGAGAGAACTGTGCAGTTAACCGAATTCAAGCTGTCTTAAAATGTAAGCATTGAAAGCTCATCACCTTTCTGACCTGTGAGGGTCATCTTCCACTGCCATAATATTCTGCTACCCTAAAAAGAAGTAATAGCTGAACTGGAAAATTGTGGAATGCTGAATAAGAGCTTGCTGTTATTTAAAAATCAATTACCATGCAAGAGCAGACTTTAAATAGAAACACTTAAAATGGTGCAAGGTAAATTTTCAAGCCCTGACTAATCTCAAACTCTATTGTCAAGACTTCTTCTCCTAATGTATTATTTAACTTTATTTCTAATATAATATGTAAATTGCTCTCACATAATTTCTATAAATTGAAATCTCTCTCATATGCTCTAACTTACTTTAACCTTGGTGTGGTCATTTATTTATTACTTGATTTTATATATATATATATATATATATATATATATATATTTTTTCTTATTAATATGCCAATCTCAAACAATCTGATGAGTTAAATTGTGTAAAATCTTTTCTTTCTTTTAAGTAAACCTCCATGAACTAAGATTATTAACATCCTCATAAAGTATAATTTGATAAATTAATAAGTGTCCCAGCTTGTTTTACGAGTCAACATTTTATTTATGTTTTAGTATAAAATTTTTTTATTTGTTTAACTCTGGATTTTCTACTTAGTGTGAATCCAGAACTCAAGCTAATTAACACTCTGAAATCGTTTAAAATATTATTTATTCAGTTCTGAAAGGGTCACTTAATTGTTTTCTATATATAACTGCTAGTTTTTATTTATTGTTCCATATTTTTGAAATATCAAATACAGTACATAAAATATTAGTTATTATAAAATCAGTGAAGGTGGGATTGAATTATTTTAAATAGCAGAAAAGGAGGGGGTCAAATCTTAATGTATATTTTATTAAATGAAATGTTCCCTAGGTATATATTATAGTGGCATAGTAAATAGGAGTCATTTATTTTAAAGCAGTAAACTTATTCAATGTTGTTAGTGACATTTATCATTACTGACATTCGGCCTATTTTTTTTATATATCTATTACGTGCTTCTAACCTGGGGGTTGCGACAAGTTCAAACCCATAGATTTACTTTTCAAGCCTTGTTGAGGATAGTTAATCTACCCAGGACCATTTATTTTGTATAAAAGAACCTCTGGTGGTGATTCCTTAAGTCTGGCACATGCTATGCCTATCCACTTTCTTCCTATAAAAGGCCTGCATGTCAATGATGTCCATGACATGCCTTAGCAACATTTTTCTAAGTACTGCCCAAGAAGGGGGACTTAGACTTCGTCTTTTGTCCAGAAGCACGACTTTTCCTGTTATTTTTTGGCTATTATGTCAGTACCACAAACTTCTTCGTATTATTATTATTTCTTTTGCTTCATGACCCAGTTTTAATGCTTTAATATTAAAATTGCGCTCTGTTCAAAATATATGTAAATGTCAACTACTTCTAGTTTTATTACATTTATTTCATAATTTATTATTTCTGTGTTTAACAGAATCTGCCTTGAGAAAAATCAAGCGTTTTGTCTTTTAAATGTTTTTTTTTTTTTTAATAAATATTTTGTCATAAAATTAAATGTAATTTTCAAATGTATTTTATTTATTTTCACGACCGTAATGGCATGAAAATGGTTTATATTATATCTGTAATGAATTTTGAAATGCTCCCGAAATAATGATAGTCACCATGTTTCAGAAACGCATATAAAAGCGTTAATAGCAATTTTATGTAAATTCTTTCTAATAATCGATTGGGATCTTAATATTGAACTCACCAAAGGTGTGTTTTAATGTATATCTCTTATTTAATTAATAAAAGAGCATACGAGAAATAATAGCGTGAATGACAATATATACTTATCCATCATTTGGTAGACCACTTGCTCATTCACGCACATACTAACGTATACAATTAATTTATAAATGTATGTAAATAATTTGTCATTATATTAAACTAATATTTATTGTTTAACTTGTTTGAGTAGTTCGAATTTTTTTCTCCACTTCCAAATGTACAGCCATACGTAAACATATTTTAGTTAAGTCATAGTTAATAGATGTCTCATTGTCTTTTCCACTTTGCTAGTGGGCCATGTTAAAATTAATTCTCATGTGCCATCACTATTATGTTATTCATTAGGTGTTAGATCTGGTGCTTAGAGAGTGGGTTCGAATTCAGGCTGGTCCTTGATCTAAATCTCGGGCTTGACTGGGTTTGAAGTACAATTTGTGAGTTCCAGCCAATGCTAGATGGATAGACATGTTTTGACCGGTACAGTATCTATACAACTATGCCAAAACTCAAACTCATGGTAGATCATTTTTATGAATACGAATCCAACATTGACCACATCTCTGAGCTTACTTCCACTAGTGTGTTCTGCTCTGAACACAAATATGCCAATATGGCAGCTAAAAAAGGTTTGGAATATCTCCAGAAACAAATACCCAAACTAGATTCCTTCATCCCCCTTTCGAAAAAATGGCCAAATTAAACAATTAATTTGCCATTCAAATATGCTAACTATTTTTTTCATCTCTTTAATATGCCACATTGCTTTCTTTCCACCGCCAATGCCATGACTAAGATTAAGACAATTAATTAGTTGAAAGTGCACTAGGCAAATTTTGCTAACTCTACAAATTTAAAGCTTATCTCGCATATGTTTGTTTGTATTCTTTCACATTTCTCGGGATACTGCTTACTGATTTTTTTATATTAAGTTATTTCTAAGAACAGCATCCTATTTAAATTGAAGTCTCTGATTAATTTCATTTATTATATTTCTATTGTTAATTTTTTCTTACTTGTGAAAATCAACATTTGACTTTTGTGAGAAAAATCCAGTGGAAATTCGGTCTATTTTAGTATTACTTTCATCTGATATTTTTGCAATATTTCCTGAAGTTCTGATTCAATATTTTCAAAAGGAAACACATCATTTGCAAAAATCAAGATGAGTTAAATAATGTCAATTTTTCTTCTTTTATTCTCCTAGCCTTTTATTTTTTTATCTTCAAAATACTTCCTAAAATGTATCATAATTTTAAAGATATGAAATTAACTTTTGATATACGCTTTTTAATGTTAATCTTCTTAACATTATCTTGTAATGCAATACCTGTAGTTTCAATTTGACAAATATTCTTGGAATGTTATAATATCATGAATCTATATTTAGATGATTCAAAATATTAATTACTGTAGAAATTCTTATACATTCAAATGTATTATCATCTACAAATCAACTAAATAGTAACAAATATTCAATACAGTTTCTTTCTATAATATGTATTTCAATATTGTTCAGAATCTTTGTGAAGATAATTATATGTGTAAATAGAGATGGTGGATTTAAAAATGATATTAGCATGGCAAATTACATCCAATTATGAAAAGAAATTAGAGAAAGGTCCAAATATGAAACAAACATTAAATCTGAATAAAGTAGAATAAATAAAGGGGAAACATCTTACTTATGATAGGCCACTAAAATATTAAATATATCGAAATTCAAAAGAAAAGTTAAAGAAACTATGACGATTAATCATGATTCTGAAGACATTAACCACTTGAAAACATTGTTTGATATACTCAATAAATTACTCATTGCAAAATTGATAATTTCGTTATATTTTTCTACTCCTAAGCCAACATTGTATGAATGACAATAAAATATTCCTAGAATTTTTAACTCCTGGAAGTGTTCAATCTTGTATGAGATTTACTATGGTCAGTAACTAATTACACTTCCAGGAAACTGTTTTTATTGGCTGACTAATTAATTCAATAATTATTGTTCTCCTGTATTTATAAGAAATTTTTAGGCACTTGTACTAAAATAACTGTAAAAAAAAGTTTTTTTGCTTATTTATGATTTTATTCAACTAACATGCGCAGGATATTAAAATGTATATTTACCCAGTAATTGATTGTTTTTTAATCTGTATTGTCAAATTTCTGTGAATTAAGTACCATGAATAGTATATTTCGATATATATTTTTCGAGTAGTTGATGTTTTTTTAGCTGTATTGCTATGTTTATGTGAAATATGTCCAAGTATGGTTAATATATATGAAAAATATTTCTTGCTTTTGTCTGTACTGAATTGCTTTATTGATTGTTATAATTTTATTTTTAAAGCTTTGGCGATGCAGGGCTATTGATATATTATAGATCTGAATTTGGTTCAGTCCCATATAGCTATTTGAGTTAGTAAATAATATTTAATTTATGAAGCACAAACAGTATTTAAAATTAAACAGAAAGACTCTCTTGTTAAATTCTCTATCTTTTATTTACGATTTGATCGCTATTAATAACACCTGATTGGCTAATAAGTGCGAGAGGTTTGCAGTCTCTCTGTTTAATTTCAAATACTATTTGTGCTTTATAAATTAAATATTATTTGCATACATTACTGCAAGTTATAACATCTAAAAACTACTGCATAGTAAATCGTAGGATTTCATGCTGTATGTTTGTAACTTAAAACTCAGTGAATTAAATGTGAATATGTTTGAAGATTTACTCATTAAAATCTAAGTACTTCAGACTGGCTTGGATATATAGAAAGACAAGTAAAGAGGAGGGTGAACGCCCTCTTCTTGTTAAATTCTCTGTCTTGTATTTACGATTTGATCACTATTTGAGTTAGATAGCTGAAGTTAAAGACTTTTTTGACTAGGTTCATTTTTGAATGAAAATCGATTAGATGTTAATAAATTTATTATTTATTTATTATTTAAGTATATAGTTGTCCTATAAATTGATTATATTTCATTTCAGAAAGTAGTATATTAGTAAGACAATATAATGGTTTTATAATACCATCATATGATATATATATATGTATAATAACGATCCGGAGAAGTGGACTTAACGCAAACTGCACTACAGGGCGCCACTAGGCATTTGAACCTAGAAAATTTATATAGTAGGCAGATACGTAAGTTCAAAAAAAATTTGATTCCGTTATTAGCCCATTGTCACTAGCTTAGTGGAATAGCAGAGATTTATATTTTATAAATTCTTATCTAAGAATAATTTTTTAAAAAAGACTAAACTAAGCCACTGCCAGTAATTATACACACAAACATTTATTTACACACATATATATTTAAAATTATTTTAGTATCAGTTTACATTTAAAAATTTAACTTTCATTTTTAACTTTGATTTTAATTTACATTTTAATTTTTATAAATTTACATTTTTATTTTATAAGTTCGCACAGATGAGTTTATAAAAGTTTGTTTTATAATGTTGAGTATAGATCGGTTACATAGATTACACGGTTAAAAACATTTCAAAATAAACATAAATGATGAAAATACAAAGTCATTGATACCATCAATTGCAGAGGGAAATTTATAAGTAACCCAATAGCATTCACCATAAGATACTTGCATTGACACCAATAACTTCAAAGACATCTGAATAAATACATTTTAGATACTCACCGTAAGGTATCATTATTTACTGAATGTCTATATATTTTGATCAATTATGAAAACCCAAAACATACTTAACCGATAACCAATCCATGCAAGCATCTATAAACAACTTAAATTTAATGCATTTTATTTAGTGTCGAGTATGAATAGACTACATAGATTTGCATTTGAAGATAAAACATTCTATCCCCATTTAACCTTTGGCTTAAAGTTCGCAGTCAACCTGGCATCAATCCATCTGATATATTGATGTATTCAATGTAATACAAATACGGCAACACAAAATATGTTAAGATAAGACATTGACTCTTGTCAGATAGGAATATTACATCTATCTAACGAGAAGAACAATAAAAGAAACTCCATAGAAATGGATGGCGGTCATTTTACCGACTTACGATTGCATTCCCTAGGCAAGAGGAAGTGTGCGGTGTATACAAGCGATTCTGCCCGTAGCGAATCTCGCATTACATTTACTAACTACATCAATATATCCAATCCATTGACCCAATTCAACAACAATACGAATAACCTAAGATTACCCCCCCTAATATAACTTTACAAATCTATACAGCCATTCACACCCAACTTAAGTTTATCATTGATATATTTTAATTTATCGGAAAACAGAAATCATAATAAAGCTTAAAGAACAAAAAAATATAAATGGAAATGATTTTACAAAAGAAATACATCAAATAACATTTTAACTACTTTAGTCAGATAGTAAATTCTTATATTTATAAATATTGAAAAGTTTAGTATTTAGAGTTCTTTTGTTTAGAAATGTTCATAAATTATATATTTCTTACTATTTTGAAAAATGTCCATTTTCTCTGATTTCTTGTAATGAAAGGTATTAATCCCATGAAGTCATAAGGAGATTGGTGTGCAGTTAATCACTGGTCCTTTATAGTTTATGGTATGCTTCCGGGCCTTGATGTCCTGTGGCCTGCAATATTGGAAAACAATGTTTCATTTTTTTGGAACAATTGAAGGAATAGAAAGTGCGTCTTTCAATCCCTTCTCCTTCAACTCTCCGACTTAACACATCCTCCATCTTTTAATTAATTAAACCAAATCACTTTTTATTTCCAAATTTTTTCTTTTATACATAACTTAAGGATCCAATGGACATTATGTCATCGATGTGATGGCCTTTTCGCTGAGGTCCGATTCCATTGTTTTTCTCTCCTATCTGATCATGCTTATACATTTAAATGCCCAAGGCTAGTTTACATTTGACTAATTAAATTAATCATTTCTATTTTTTCAATAACATTAATTACTTTGTTTTGTACAAACTTAGATATATTTTTATCTTTAAATCTTTATAAGTTTTTGTTTTTAAAATACCTTTTCTATTTTTAATAAAGTTTTATTTTAATATTTTTTTTTATCTGTGTGATTTTATATATATGAGTTTAGTATAGAATTTTAATTTTCAATTTTTAATTCTTAAAAAGGGAGTTTTATTTGTGAACTTTTATTCTTTTAATGATTACTAATAAAAAAACAATGTAACGTCGTATGTGCTCATTGCAATATATATGCAGAAAGGAGTTTGCTATTAACTGAGAGGGAGACCCTTTGTTTCCTCTTGGAGGCCTAAAAGGAACCGAGCAGGGCAAATTCCTAATGTCCACTCCATACGTTCTTGTCGTTCTAGCTGTTATTACTATGTGATTAGTCATATAGTATACGAACATGGATGGGCTGCTCAGCAACACGCATTAGCCAGCATGGTGAGTTTATTGGCTTTTTACCTCTGAGTTTAAGATCAAGAAACACCATGGTCTTTCTTCTCAGTTCCTGATAAGGCAGAATGAATGTTTGTGTAAATGATAAATATTTTTCCAATACATATATACAATTATGACAGACAAAAATAAAGCATGGCCCTTATTCCCAGGAGGCTGTAAAGTCACCAACCAAGGTAGTGGTTGGTGGCTGAAGGCAAAAGGTGCTAAGAATCCCCTGATTATGGACCCAGGCTGCTATTTGATGATGACTTTTTATTTAGGTACTTACAACTGCAGATCACTTTCAAGTGAGAGAAGATTGCAAGAATTAGAAGAAGAACTTTCTTATATTAAATGGGACATTATTGGACTTTGTGAAGTTAGAAGAAAAGATGAAGAGACAATTGATTTAAAATGTGGACATATACTCTATTATAAAGGCACAAATATTGGAAATACAAGCGGAGTAGGATTCATTATAAATAAAAAGTAGAAGAACAATATAGTGGTGATTGATGGTGTATCAGACAGAGTGGCAAGAGTAGTTATACAACTTAATAACAGATACCAAATGCATATAATTCAGATTTATGCCCCAACAAGTTCTCATAGTGATGAAGAAGTAGAAGATTTTTATATGGATGTACAAAAGGTTTTTGATCAGAGTAAACAACATTTTAAAATTGTTATGGGAGACTTTAATGCTAGAATTGGTAAATAAATGAAAGATGAAAATGCTGTAGGTAATTTTGGTTATGGTAATAGAAATGAGAGAGGACATAGACTTGTGGAGTTTGCAGGAAAAAGAAAAACTTTATATTAGGAATTCTTTTTTTGAGAAAAATGTTAAAATGAAATGGACATGGAAGCATCCAAATGAAGGTACAGCAGAATTGAATTATATTTTGACTGACAGGAAATATATATTTCAAGATTGTAATGTTCTTAATAAATTTAACACAGGAAGTGATCATCGATTAGTAAGGTGTAAGATACGTGTTAATTTAAAACTAGTGAGACAAAAATTATTAAGAAAAACAATATTTACAGTTGATATTCCTAATCTTCAGAAACATTCTAATGAATTCAAATTAGAACTTACTAATCGGTTTCAAGTATTAGATTTTGAACATGATTCAGATTTAAATGAAATTAATATGAAAATAACTGATACACTTTTAAAAACTGCAACAAAGATAGCTGGTAGAAAAAAGCAGCAATTGACCAATAAAATTTCTACTGAGACTAGAGAATTTATGAAGAAAAAAAGGAATATGAAGATATACAAAAATGATGCATTAAAAAGGATTGAATATCTCGAATTTTGTAAAATGATGCGGAAAAGATTTGAAAATGATATAAGAAAGCATAACTGTGAACTAGCGAGGAAAGCTGTAGAAGAAAATAAAAGTCTCAGGAATGTAAAACACCATTTTGGTATTGGTAGGAAATTTATATCTGCAATAAGAAAAAAAGATGGAATTATTACTAAAAAGAGAGATGACATCATGAAATTGGTAGAAGATTTTTATCAAGAATTATATAGTAATAAAGAACAAGTGCCTCCTATACATATTATATCTTTCCAAATGCCCAGAATTTTAAATGAAGAAGTGAGACATGCAATTAAATGAGTGAAGAAAGAAAAGGCTCCAGGTAATGATTGAATTATAATCGATATATTAAAAGAAGCAGGTGAAGATATATATATATATATATATATAAATAAAAAAAAAAAAAAAAAAAAAAAAAAAAAAGCAAAGTTATATAAAGATGTACCAGATGATTGGGAGAATACAGTAATAATATTAATATTTAAAATAGATGATAAAGAAGATATTAGAAATTACAGACTTATCAGCGTTTTATCAGTTTTATATAAAAATTTTACTAAGATAATTACAACTCGTCTACAGAGAACTTTGGATTTCAACCAACCAAGAGAACAAGCTGGATTTAAAAGTTGTTTTAGTACAGTAGATCATATCCAGGTATTTAGAGAAGTTATCGAAAAGACAAATGAATATGAGTTGCCATTATGCTTAGGATTTGTAGATTATGAAAAGGCATTTGATTCTATACACATTTCTTCAGTGATTAAAGCATTGGATCATCAAGGTATACATCTAGATATTGTCATATTCTAAAGAATATTTATAAAAATGCAACAGCAACAATTAGATTACATAATGATACTGGGAAAGTCAACATTGAGAAAGGTGTAAGACAAGGTGACTCCATATCTCCAAAACTTTTTACAGCAGTGCTGCAAGAAGTATTTTGTGGATTAAAATGGGAAACTAAAGGAGTGAAAGTAAATGGAGATTATTTAAGTCATTTAGTTTTCGCAGATCATGTAGTTGTTTTTGCAAATAATACTTTCGAGTTGCAAGAAATGTTGCAGGAGTTATCAGATGAAAGTAGGAAAATAGGACTAAAGATAAATTGTAAAAACACTAAAATAATGTTTAATCGATTTGCTCAAAATATGAAAATAAAGATTGATTATGATCAATTAGAAGAAGTAAACAGTTACAAATACCTTGGTCAGATTATTAATACAGATGGAAACATAATGGAGGAAATTAATCATAGAATTAAACTTGGTTGGAGTGCTTTTGGTAGAAATAACTTGATACTAAAAGAAAATATGCCTGTTTGTGATAAGGAAGGTTTTTAACCATCGTGTTTTACCAGTTCCTACTTATGGATCTGAGACTTCGACACTTAATGTATGGAGAGATGTATGTTGGGAGTAACAAGAAGAGATCGAAAATGCAATGTATGGGTAAGAGAACAATTAGGTGTTACTGACCTCATTGAAAAAATTAAAAGATTGAAATGGAATTGGGCTGGACATATTGCTAGAAGAGATGATAAGAGATGGACAATTAAAATTTTAAACCGGATTCCAAGAGATTGTAAAAGACCCAGAAAGAAACCACATGTGAGATGGAAGGATAAAATAAGAAAGTGTGCAGGGGTGATGTGGAGAAGAAAAGCTAAAGACCCAGAGAAGATGGATTAAACTTGGAGAGACCTTCATCCTGCAGTGGATTGATAATGGTTGATGATGATGATATTTAATGTTTTCACGGTTGTATGATGTAGATAAATTATAACTTTTGGGGCTGTACCATGTATTATTTTCCATTAAACGCCGATGTTCAATTGAAAATAATATACGGTACAGCCCAAAAAGTTACAATTTCTCTCTCACTCCCTCCCCCCCCTCTCTCTCTCTCTCTCTCTCTTAATATATATATATATATATATATATATATATATATATATATATATATATATATATATATATATATATATAACACGGATGAACCCGCAAAATGTTTTTTATATATTTAGCCCGTGCAAATCTTCGTTTTAACATATATATATATATATATATATAACATTGTACATTTATTAAACTTTAGTAGTTATGCTGTGGATATATCATTAAATTAATTTAAAACAATACTCATACAGAGTTTAAGCATACAATTTTAGCAATATTTATTGTGCCAAGTATACTTTCAACCTGTCATATTCATGGTTGATCTACTGAAAATGTTTATTTTTTGGTGAATTTAATATTATTTTTTTGGTTCGTTATATATTTTATTGTGTAATGAATCATACCTTTTTTACTTTGAGTTTTCGACTGTTTCTCTCTTTGTTTCTCTTTTGCACTCAACTCTGATGGCATTTTCAACATAGCTATGGTGTTTTCTCTCTTGTGATTAAGTAAGACCAATGAATTAGATACTTCAGACTAAACAATCTCATTAATAATACACATGAGAAAATTTTAATACTGGAGAATCCCATTGTGATCTATGCTATAAACTGCAAGCAAAAAGATTGACCTTATGCATATTGTAAAGAAATCATGGTGATTCCTAAAGCCAGAATGTCTGAGCAGGCATTTATGTATAAGGAATAAAAGATTAATGACTAGTTAATGCTTTTTGTTTTATGCCCAATTAATAACATATTTGACACACTCCATGGAAATGGAATACATAGGGATGAACACTGAAGTATCACTCCAGTATTAGATAATGAGGAAAGTAGAGAAATTATGCAGGTGAATAGAAAGAAAACCTTACCTAGTATAACATTATCATTGGCATGATTTGTACACTACTCATGATCAATATTGTTTATATAATTGTATTAGTGCTTCATGTTTAGAATTATACAACAAGAATTTTGGATGTTTTCAATTTATTATGAATAGAAGGTTTGTTATGATGTACCCTGGTAGTAGCTCAAAGAATGCTTTAAAAGATTTAGAAAATTATGAGCAGTTCTTGAATAAATTACAGATTGTGCATAACCAAGTTCAACTGTATACTTTTAGTCAATCTATTCTATTTTTACCCAATTTAACACATTCAACTATTGGATATTGGACTTTTATCTGGGAAGGGGATAATGAGACTGCCATTCGTAATTCAAATAAGCAGCGACAAGCTATTATCTTACAAAAGAGCCTAATTGGTTTCATTTTTGAAACCAATCGAAACACTAAACAATCTTTTATTGCTGAAACTTCACTTGACCATGAATTTTCTATTAGTTGTACTCCTCAGGTCTCCAAAGATGTGATAGAAAACCATTCTATCAATTTGAAGTGTCAAAGTGATGCTGATTCCCATATATTAAATCTGTCCATGAATAATGTAGAAACACAAAGGTTATATAACCAAGAGATGCAGGTTAATGTGAGCATCCAATGTTCAGAACTTAAAGTTTGCCCTAAAGCCAAGGTTTATGAATATAGTAGTAGAATCCAAAGAGGATTACTATATGGT